>JAXBDA010003082.1:0-37358 GCA_036023075.1 Gaultheria prostrata | reverse complement strand
TCGAAGGAAAATTGCGAATCTAGTAAGAGAGTGGAGGAGAAGAACAAGAGTGTGGATGGAGTGGTTTGTGGTGCTGATGATGAGAGTGATGATAGTGATGATAGTGGTGGATTTGTGTACTTGGGCATGGAGCGTGACGGGGTGAGAATAGAGGAGAATGTAGGTAGGGTTGATTCAAAGGAAAATTGTGAATCTAGTAAGAGAGTGGAGGAGAAGATCAAGAGTGTGGATGGAGTGGTTTGTGGTTCTGATGATGAGAGTAATGATAGTGATGATAGTGGTGGATTTGTGTACTTGGGCATGGAGCGTGACGGGGTGAGAATAGAGGAGAATGTTGGTAGGGTTGATTCGAAGGAAAATTGCGAATCTAGTAAGAGAGTGGAGGAGAAGAACAAGAGTGTGGATGGAGTGGTTTGTGGTGCTGATGATGAGAGTGATGATAGTGATGATGGTGATGATGGTGGAGTTGTGTTCTTGGGCATGGAGCGTGACGGGGTGAGAACAGAGGAGGAAAACAATAGAGTGGATGGAGTGGTTAGTGGTGCTGATGAGAGTGATGATGGTGGAGTTGTGTTCTTGGGCATGGAGCGTAGAAAAGAGATTGAAACGGACAGTGATGGTGATGATGATGATGTTGTATTCCTGGGTATAGATTATAGTAGAGTGGAAAATGGAGTTGATGGAGTAGTTCAGAACGGTGTAATGGGTTCCAATTGTGATATTGATTTACATGGTTCAAAGGAGGCGAGTGAGAGTCCCAATTGTGATATTGATTTACAGGGTTCGAAGGAGGCAAGTGAGAGTCGAGATGCTATGAAATCCAATGCCAGTGGTTCGGCAGAGTCGGATTCTGACTCAGGGGATTCGGAGGAATCGGAATGGTCTAGTGATGAGGACAGTGAGGCTTGTAGCGATCAGGATTTTGTTGGGTCTACTGATGTTGATTCCGATGGATCACCTTCTTGTAGTGATTATGAGGATGAAGATGATGAGGATGAATGGAGTGTTTGTAATGGAAAGGGAAAAGAGAAAATGACTGAGATTGGAAGTGTTGATCGAAGGGGAAAAAATGAAATGGGCAAGGTTGGATTAAAGAGGAGAAGGGAAAAATCGCCCGAGTTTGTTTACTTAGGTCAAGTACGTAGAGATGGAGAAGGACAAGAACTAAAGGGTAATGACCTGAGGAAGGAAGGAATTGTTGAGGGGGACGGACCACAGGAAATGATTAAGGTTGGATTAAAGAGGAGAAGGGAAAAATCGCCCGAGTTTGTTTACTTAGGTCAAGTACATAGAGATGGAGATGGACAAGAAGAACTAAAGGGTAATGACGTGAGGAAGGAAGGAATTGTTGATGGGGATGGAGAGCAGGAAACAATAGAGAAGAGTGGACTCGGTAGATCTGGTGGGAAATTGAATTGTAGTAGGGTTAATGAGGAAAAAGATGGGCCTGGTGGGTTAAAAAGAATGACGTATTCTGGATTGGATCTTTTGGTTGGTTGTGATAGAGAAAAAAATGGCAACGAAGAGGATCCTGAAGGGCCTAAAAGCGTAGCAGAACGAATTCATTTGCGGCCGCGGCGTGGGAACAAAAAGGAGCTTGGGAGTTTTAGTTGCCCTTTCACTCTTAGCGATAAGGAGGTCGAATCCTCCTCATCTGGGGATGATGACGGCACTGACAGTGATGAGAACGAGAGGAGTGATAGGAGTGCCAATGATTCAAAAAAGGTGGGTAAATCAGGTGAGACAAGCAAAGGGAAGGTGGGGAGGCCGCCGACTAAGAGAAGCTGTGATCGTGAAAATGGCAATGATGCAAACAATGTGTGGAAATCTCATGAGATATCAAAAGGGAAGGTGGGAAGGCCTGCTAAGAGCAGGCATGGTTGTGCAGGTTCTGCTGCTCCAATACGAGTTGAAAAGGTGCATAAACCAAATTAGAAAACTTTGGAGCTCATCTTTTTCACCCGTGAATTATTTGTGGAGTGTTTTTGATAACTGAATGTTTACTAAAATTGATTCTGAGAATTGAATTAAAAAACATAAAAAATGATACTGCTCAAATTTTAAGTAGCTTTAAAAGCTGTTTTTAGTCAACCAAACACTGTCTAAATTCTTTTCCGAAGAAGAATCATAGCAGTATCTTTTTTAATTGCAATGTCTTAGATATTTAGAACATGAATTGAACATAGATATTTGGTGTTTGTTGAAGATCCTTGCAGATTCCATTTGGCAGAACGGTGATGTGCCTGAGGAGGAGTTGGTTTCCTTTCAGGTTCCTGATCTGGAAGCGACCCTACCATTGAAGTTCAGGTTTTTAGATGAGGATCCAATCCCACCAGAGAAACCGTCTTGGGAAATAGAAGCAGATAAACTATTTGCTCAGATGGACTTCGCTCTTGCAGCTTCTGAGATTGGTGCCTCAGATTCTTCCATGGTAGGTCACATTAAACGTTAGAAGGCACAAGAATTATGTTTGCTTTGCCAGCCTGACTCTATGAATTTGGTTTATTGAAAGTACCTATTATGTTTCCTATCTTGATTCTTATACAATTGTTTTTGCAGTTTGTGAGTGATTACCAATGTTTAGGTTATCTATAAACTTTCTGAGATTTTTTCTCATGGTCTATGTTAACTTCCAATTTGAGCTGTAGGGATTGCCATCGACCATTTTTTGTGTAATATTCTGGGTAGACATTACATTCCATGGAATATTTGATGACCTTCAAGTCAATTGTAGTTATTCTTGCAATTGCATATGTAGACCAGTGCTTGCTACTCTATGCTGTTTTATATGTATCTTCCTGGGTTCTTGCGTTAAATGACTGAAATGCATCCCTAAGTTGGTGCAAAGAATATGTTGATATGTGGAGCGGATCCTGGAATAAAAATCCCTTAGTTATCCCAGAAGTGAAAGAAACGGAATAACTCATCATCTCATCGACTCTTCCCACAAAAAGGACATTGTCATTGAACCAGATCAACATTGTCTTGATCTTAGTTAAAAGTTCCCACAACTCATAGTGGCATGAAACTTAGATCAACATTGTCTTGATCTTAATAAAAGTTCGCCATAGACTGGGGTTATTTACATTACAATGGTAAAAAAAAATACCAGCTATTGAAAATATAATGCCAAATTGCCAATCAGATTTAAGATTACCAGTTGTGTTGAAGATACAATGGGGTTATTTTTTTAAAAGATATTATGTTTCAGCTCCCATAAATCTATCATGGTGACGTTGAATGATTGACTCTGATGAACCTGTAAAACAGTTGCATTGTGTATTCCTAATAGTTTGGGCCATTTTGTTAGACTACCCATTTGTGTCCTGAAATAGTATTTGAGTCCATGCGTACTGTTGCTGACAACTTGCTGTAGGCTGCTCTCCTGGGGTGATTCATATCGGTTGATTGGTTTAGATTCTTTAGAATCTCTTGACCAGCATACTTTGATATACCGGAACTACTCATTACGTTAACCTATATAGTGCATTGTCATTGAACACAGATGCCCAAGACAGCCTTAAGATACTCTTGTTAACTTGATGTTAACTCTGGTATTCACAAGCATAGTCTCCAGTGCTTTTAAGTCTTAAGATATTGATCACTGTTTATGTCACAACTCACAAGTATGACTTTAGGAAACTTGAAAATTGCTTGGCTTGATTGAATTTTTGTGGTCCTGTTATGGCCTTCGGTCCACATTAGACTCACTGGTGGGATTCTTGGGGTTTGTTGTTTGAAGCGCAGAAGCAGAGTTATGCACAGTCTTGTGCTAACTTTGGACGCTTATTGGCGTGTGGAACAGATGCCATGTGCCAGTAAGTGGTGCTATCCTCTTAGATGCGTGTATGAGACTCTCAGTTCATGTCTTTGATATTGTCCCAGCCCTGCATTGTACGATAATGCTGGCTTTAGGACAGCCTCACATCTTTAAAGACACTGTACTGTGTTGGTTTAAATCTCACAAGGCAAATGAATTTTCACTCACCAAGGACGTGAGACCGGTTGAAGGACTTTGTAAGCAACATCAGCTCAACTCATTATTCTTGCCCTACCTCAAGAAATTTTGGCTTTTAGATCTCGTTCACTTCACTCCACCCCCTCGTGAAAGGGCTGCCCGGCCCTGTGTAGGACCCTGTCAACTATGTTAAGCTCCTCAAGCCTATCCCAAATGAACTTGCCCTAGTACATAGCTTATGGAACCCGTTCGGACTTGACCCCACATGGAAATCGCCCAATCATGTCTCCATCAGAAACTATCCAAGAACATCTCCTTATGGGCCTGGTCCACTGTTTCATTTTGATCCTAACCCTTCACGCAACACAACCAATTCTTCAAGGGCATAAAGCTTCAATAGCATAGTTAAAATTTTGGGAAAGACCTTCTACTTCTTCATGCTTAGACAATATTTAGTAATGTGGAGATAAATTTCTACCCGTTTCTGAGAATGATTATGTCGTTTCTGAGAATGGAAATAGGTGGAAGTTGAGTCTTTAATAAGTATATGTATTCTTGTACTGGTCAACCTTAAAATGGCACTAATCACGGCTTGAAGTGTGACAATCTAAGGACCTAAGCAAAGCTCCCTATCGGTATTGCAATGGAAGAACAAGTGATTGGTCACTTTGTAGCCCCCCTTTCACATCATATATTTTGAACAAACCAATTCATACGAATTATAGAAGTATCCACTTTTATTTGCACTAGAAAGTTACATCAATCCTCCAATAAAACGACGAACCTCAAAGCTATGTCCTCCCATGAGACATTCGGATGACATCCCTAAGCATATTCTTTGGCTTTGAAGAAATTTGGTGTCATGTATGGTTAAGCAAGTCTCTTTTCAATGCGTAGCCTCATGAGACCGAATAGGGCATTTTTTGGATTTTTGTAGGGCACACATTCCTTTATATGGAATGTGTTTTTCTTGGATAATCTATTCGTTGTTTCTCTTTGGGCAAAAGTACACAACACGCTAAAAATTTCCCTTGTACTTCGTACAAGAATGGTAACCACCCGAATCCTCTCCGTAATGGTTTAGCTAATGACGTCAATTAGGTACGTTTCTGCTTATATACAACTAAGATCTTACACTCTATTAATGCGGGCATGGCTTGCGGTCGAGGGAAGGTTCCCTTTCCTCCTGTGTTGTTCCTTCCTACATATCCAAGATCTCTATTGCAAGCTTAAGATGAGGGACAAAAGATGTGTTCCCCTGGGTCGAGGTCATGGCATATGTAATGCAAGTAGCCCTTCAAACGTGGTAATAGAATGTTGTTGTGCCTTAAAGGCAAGAAATCAATCGTAGCACTTTGCATGACATGATACTTCTTGTTATTCTTAAAGCATCCAACTCAAAACCCATTGGCGAAGAGTGGAGAGGCTGCCCAAGCTTATATACTAGTTTTCGGAGGTTATAATAACCAATGTGGGACAAGCTCTAACAATTATGATATTCCAAAAATTGCTTTCCATAGATGTAATATCATGTGTGGAGTACCAACCATATTTGCCCTGTCCTTCTATGACCATTATTATCATAATTTACCCAAAGACATTTGTGAGACCCTTGATTTCATAATTTTTACATGTGAAAATCATGTATCTTTCCTTATTGGCGACTAATTACTTCACTAGCATAAAACTCGTGCTATGCACGGCTAAATACCAGGTGCTCTAGGACCACTATGATGTGAAGCTCCGACACCTTTTACCACCTTACAATCATGCTCACCCAAGATTAAATGTGTGGATCCCTTCATAAATGTTGAGTAGTTAAAAGTATTGAGCGGTAGGTGTAGTATCTATAGAGGAGAAGTTGAGGGAAAATAGGCTTAAGTGGTTTGGGCATGTCGATTGTAAACCAGCGGATGCAATAGTTAAGAGAGCGGATAGGATAGCTTTGGGTAGCAACGCTCCGGGGAGGGGAAGACCCAAATTGACATTAGATGCTGTAGTGCGCAAGGATTTGAGTCTACTAGGTCTAAGTGAGCAAGCAACACTTGACATAGCTCAATGGAGGAAAAGGATTCATGTAGCTGACCGGCGACCCCAAATGATTTAGGACATAAGACTCATTTGGTTTGGTTTGGTTTAGTTAAAAGTATTGAGCGGTACTTGAGGAGCACTGAATAATCACTTGTAATCAACATATAATAAGACTACACTAACACATATTTTAACAAAAATATACAATATTTTAATCACCATTTTTTATCCTCACAATCGAACACTTACTTTGCCATTACTAACCATCATCGAGAGTGATTATTCAATGCTTTTGGGGCACCGCCACGTGGCGCTCCAAGGGCTTTCTCCACCACACATTTGGTGGTGGAGTCCACACACGTGTGGTGAAGAAGGCCCCCGGAGCACCACGTGGCGGTGATCCGGGAGCAAGTTATAATTTCTCCCATCATTGAGATGGAAAGATGTCAACTATGCTTATAATAGCATTACCAATCACTAACTTTGTACTTGTAATCCATCTTATTGTGCGCTATAGACGTGGTGACCATCAATTGGTTTTGATGGGTAACCATCAAAACTTAGTTACACTGCGACATACCATTTCATCTTCAAAATTAAGTCAAAACAAATTATAAATCTGTATTCTAAAGAAAATATAAAGCTTTACAACAAAGTTATCTATGTGCGCACGGCGCATCCATGTATAATTGTGAGAAATCACTTGATAGTCAAGTAGTAACAATTGAAGCTAAACCCTTTGATATTGTGAAGACAACTCTATACCTCTCGGAACACTTTAGTCATCCATTCCAAGCACATTATATGACGAATCCGATACAAATAAAAAATATCAATTGACACTCATCAAGTCAATCTCATGGGGCTCAATCATACAAAATAAAAAGGTTATAAAACTCGTTAATGCAAACTCTCTATATAGAAAGATATGTAGAAAGATTGTTACCTGACTTCAATAATGGGTAAACCTATGGGTACCGAGCAAAGCACCCAGAAAAGGTACCGACCGTTCACTGGGATCCACTTTTGGGTCCTACACGCACGATCCAAACCGTTCATTCATCTTAGAATGCGATTCCAAGGCCATCCATAAAATTTCAGCTCAATCGGACGGTTAAAAGTGGCTGATTCAAAGTCCCACCGTTTCAATAAAAAATCTTTAGATTGAAACGGTGGGACTTTGGATCAGCCACTTTTAACCGTCCGATTGAGCTGAAATTTTGTGGGTCCCCTTGGAATCGCATTCTAAGATGAATGAACAGCTCGGATCGTGCGTGTGAGACCCAAAAGTGGGTCCCATAGAGCGGTCGGTACATTTTCTGGGTGTTTTGGTCGGTACACGTAGCAAGGTCCCTTCAATAATATGTGTGTTGAGTATTGTTTGTTCAATTGAAGCATTGGCATTCCTGTATCAACACAAAAGCTTTACAAACAGATTAGCCCCGAACTACTCTTACTAATCATCTACCTGTAAGGCTGTAATAGCATCATATTTGGAAAACATAATGTCACATAGTACTCCTATGCATTCGAATGTACATAAAATATAGAACATGAAACAGACCGAATTTTGAAAGCATAAAGAAAAACCTTGTGTGTTTGTGAATGAGAGAGAGAGAAGTCCAACAGAGATTTTTTTTTGGTAAGGAAGCCTCAATAGAGTTCATCACTATGTTATTTAGAAATTCTTCCTTTTTTCTTTTTTACTTTTACCTGCCATTTGAATTGTTTTGCAAAAACTTGCTTATATATTACCACATGAGGAGATGAATTCCTAATTGCACAAACATTCGTTTGAATTTTTCTCCACGTTTCAGTGAGTTGTTTGTTCAATTTTACTATGTAAGAGAGGTCTCCTTGGCTTTGCTAGGAAGACTTAACCATTACCCTTTTAAAAGTGGTTAAAACCTATTTTTGGTTATGTAAACCTTAAATCATGGGATAATTCCATTTTTCTTACCCTATCAGAAATAATTGAGATCATTTTGATCTAGTGTGATCTCTGTACAGAATTATAGGAATTTAAATGAGGAATAAAGTACCATAAGTACTTTCCATTATCTATTCAATGTCGTTTATGGTATTTAATCTTTTCATTGATCAGTTTGGATTGTATTTTATTCAAAAACTAATGCCACGTGTCGCATCCACGTTCTTCCTCACTAATCAACCCTTTGCTTTAATATATATAGCCCTTGATGCCAAGAAAAGAGTTTATTATGTTAGATTATTAGTTCATGTGTTTCTCTCAATGCTGGTGCACCAGGGTGACACCTGTTTGTCTGATCATTTGCCAGTATGTCCACCATTTATTGTGATGTGTAATCATGTTGGGCATTAATTTCAACATACACATCTTCAGTTTTTATGGAGCTTTCCCTGCTAGAATTCATTGTGAGTGAAAACATGTTGAAGTTCTCCCATACTCTATCTCTTCATTCAAAATTTATTTTCTCACGGTCTCCAGTTTTTTCCCCGTATTTCTTCCATTATTGGTATTTTTCTTACTTTCTAGATACTCTTTCACATTTTCATTTGTCCACCATTATTGGTATTTTGATCCTTCATAGCACTTTAACTTGCATGGGCGCCTCATTCCTGTTATGAGTTTTCCCCTCGCGACAGAAAATAAGTTTTCCGTGGTGGTTTAATTGCTTACGATTGAAAATAAGTTACTGAATAGTTTTCATGGCAACTGAGTGAAGCTGTTGTCAGTTACCGAACTTTACCTAGAAGTCTTAACATTAGTTTTCCTAGTTGGGTAATCAGTAGTTCAGTGACATCTCCAACATTGCATAAGTTCTGTCTGCATTTTCCCTCGAAGTACAATGATATGATGATGACAATGTTGGTCGTAGTTGTGAAATTTGTTTGTTGATGAGCCTGAATGTGTTTCCCCACCCCACCTCGCACGTGCCATTCTTGTAAGTCTGGTTTCCTTGAAGCCTTCTTATTGACCTGCTTGAAGTTATGATTTCTCAACAAACTCCTTTCTTGGTTTCTCATGAATGGATGACACATCAAAAAAATTATTATTAGCCCTACCTAATCTTATGACCAACTATTCAATATGCATCTATGAAGTTCTTAGTTGCCATTCATTCTTCATGTTACATGAGTGATATGTCTCTTTTAATTTTGCCATGAATTTTGACTATTGCCATTGATTATTTGTAGGTTGACAGTGAGGATAGTTTAACTGAAGAGACTGAAAGTAATCCAGCTACCAGTTGCCGCGAAGGGAAGCATGAGCTTGTTCTTGATGATGAAATTGGGCTTAAATGCAAATTCTGCCCTTTTGTGAAGATGGAGATTAAGCACATTTTGCCTTCTTTTGTAAGTCATCATACTTGACCTTTTCAAAGTTTGGTTACTCGCAAAATGTGGTGTATTTGCAATGAACTACATTTGATTTTCTATGGTTCAAGAAGATGATAAATTGTATAATTTCAACTTAAAAATTGGGCCAGTTTTACATAACTAGAATGAGATGCGGGGATGCACAATATCCAAGTTAGTTAGTTAGTTATTGGTTGAGTTGCAGTTTGATGCACCAGCTAGGTTTTTAAAGTGGAATTGCGGCTTTTAGTTGGTTCAGTTGCATTTTTTGCTCACCAAATAGGTTTTGAAAGTGGGATTGCAGATTTATGTTAGTCTTCTACAGGATTGTGGATTTTCTCTAATGTTGCATTCTTAGCTCCTTCACGTACATGAATGACTTCGTTAAACTTAAAAGTAGCAATCTGGATTAAGCATAGAAGCAGAAGGGGATTATAGAAGCAAAGTCTTGAGGGAGAATGCTTTTAATCTACAACTCCGATTGGTAGAATTAATTACTTGTAATAAGAATTCTGTTTTCATAGTTCTTAACCTCCTAGAAGTCTTTCAATTTTTTTTGCTTATTGCCTGTTGTGGAAAGTTTTTAGATTGGTTCATTAGAGCTGAAACAAAAAAATGCCTAGAAACAGTGAACGATCCTAGAAGAGAGATAATGAAATTCCTGAGCTTGTTTTTGCATGCAGAGTAAGCATCCATGGGGAAGACGTGACAAGAATTACTGGAACAACAGTGACCATTTCAATTTCGAGAATATTCAGTTCCATGATTCTGCGTCTACATCCAATTCTAAAGACCAAATATGTGCTGAAGGCACAGTTTGGGATATAATTCCAGGTATTAAAACAAGTATGTATGCACATCAACGTGAAGGTTTCGAATTTATTTGGAAGAATATAGGCGGAAGCATTGACCTTGAAGAGTTGAAGAAGCGTGCATGCGACGGTGGAAGCGGATGCATCATCTCTCATGCCCCTGGCACAGGTAAAACCCGTCTCGCCATAGTTTTTCTCCAGACATTCATGGAATTGAATCCAAGATGCATGCCGGTTATTGTTGCTCCGCGAAGCATGCTTCTTACATGGGAAGAAGAGTTCAAGAAGTGGAAGGTTGACATTCCCTTCCACAATCTGAACCAACCGGAGTTTTCTGGGCGGGAAAATAAAGCTGCTTTTAATCTACTACAGAAGTTTGGACGCCACGGGCAAAATGTGAACACAATTCGTCTGGTTAAATTGTTTTCATGGAAAATGGGTAAGAGTATTCTGGGGATCAGCTATAGGTTATTTGAGAAACTTGCCGAAGATGGTATTGTTTCAGCAGATGAGAAAGGAGGGGGTAAAAGGAAGAGAAAATCTAAACAGTTTGCTGAAGCGGAGCAGGTTAGGAAAATGCTTCTTGAACTTCCTGGTCTTTTGGTACTTGACGAAGGCCACACTCCTCGCAATGACCAAAGCTTAATGTGGCGAGCCCTTTCGGGAGTGCAAACCCAAAGGCGAATCCTCTTATCAGGGACTCCATTTCAGAATAACTTCCAGGAGCTCTTTAATACCCTTTGTTTAGTTAGACCAAAGTTTTCTGACAGAATTGGCAGCGGAATTATGGGAGATTGCCCAAGGAAAAGAGGGAGGAAGGGGAGGAAAGGTAGAGGGAAATGGGTTTCTCTGACCAACTCAATTGGAAAGGATGCGGGTGATAAGCTCGACAAACTCAGAGCCATAATTGACCCTTTTGTGCATGCGCATAAAGGTATGATACTTGAAGAAAATCTGCCCGGGTTGAGGGATGCAATGATCGTTTTAAATCCCACCGATTTGCAGAAATCTCTAATTGGAGTTTTTCAAGGTCGGAACATACTCAAGCGGGACCACCTAGCATCTTTGATTTCTGTCCACCCATCGCTCTTGCTAGGGTGTGCCTTATCTGAAGAAGAAGGGCTCTCCGTTAACACAAACGAGCTAGAAACACTTCGGTTTGATCCTAGAGCCGGCGCGAAAACCCATTTCCTCGTGGAACTAATCCGGCTTAGTATGGCTGTGAAAGAAAAGGTTTTGGTTTTCAGTCAGTTCCTTGAACCACTGGCTTTCATCAGAGAGCAATTGAAATTGAGTTTTGGTTGGACAGAAGGAAAAGATCTGTTGTATATGGATGGCCAAATTGAAGCAAAACATCGCCAGTCCTCGATTTCTTTGCTGAATGACTCGGATAGTCAGGTTCAGGTACTTCTGGCATCAACAAGGGCTTGTTGTGAGGGCATTAGTCTGGTTGGGGCATCAAGAGTAGTCTTACTTGATGTTGTATGGAACCCCTCAGTGGAAAGGCAAGCCGTAAGTCGTGCATACAGGATCGGACAGAAGAAAGTGGTGTATATCTACCGTCTGATCATGTCAGGAACAATGGAGGGCGAGAAATGTGTAAGGCAGGCGGAGAAGGACCGGTTATCTGAGCTGGTCTTCTCTTCTGCGGATGGAAAAGGGACAGAAACCATCTCATGTGGGGTGAATGATGATAAAATACTGCAAGAGATGGCTCAACATGAGAAAATCAGCCATATGTTTGCGAAAATACTCAACCAACCGAAAGTATCCAATTTGATCGATACTTTTGGTTAGTTTCTGGTTCCAGCCTTATGTTTTGGAGTTCTTGATAGTCTGCACAGGGGGGGTTTGGGTACAGAAATTGGTATGTTTTCCAACACTGGAGCATTTCTTATATCTATCTGTCGCAAATGGGTGAATCTTTAGTAAGAATTTTTTGATGATATCTTGTGGATAAGACTATGATTTATAGTTTTTTACAAAGATTTGGAGCATATTTGTAGATGAATTTTTCTGGCAATATTGGAAAGATACTAATATGAATACCTTCAGGTGGTTTAGCATCATTCTGCACTTCTAACTCTTTAGTTTTGCTCTTTGTATTCTTCTTCTTCTTCTTCTTCTTCTTCTTCTCTCTCTCTCTCTCTCTCTCTCTCACACACACACACACACACTATATTCCTTTAGCTAGTTTTGAATCACAATCATCGGAACAGCACTGTTCATCCGACCCCG
The DNA here is from genome assembly GCA_036023075.1 of Gaultheria prostrata. Classification (NCBI taxonomy): domain Eukaryota; kingdom Viridiplantae; phylum Streptophyta; class Magnoliopsida; order Ericales; family Ericaceae; genus Gaultheria; species Gaultheria prostrata. The sequence goes on along the minus strand of JAXBDA010003082.1, from coordinate 24,980 downwards.
GCCGTCCAAAACACGATCGGACGGCCGAGGGGTGCACAACACCGTGCACCATGTGAACAAGAGCAGGTTCAGAAATGTAGCAAACACATTTGTGTGTTTGTCCCTAGGTGCTGTTCACCTCAGTAATTCGGTTACTTGCCCTGTTGCCCATGTTGAAAATATGGAATTTTAATTGAAGGCAGCCATGTATTGGTCGAGAGGAAATATTTAACAGGATAAGCGATCGAGCTCGACTAATAGCGAGGGTTTATAGCTCAATGAGGTGAGGAGTACATTGCCACATGTTCCTAGCTCCAGGAGGGACTTAGAAGATCAAGTTGAGGATTCAGTTCCCCAAGGTACATTGGCATAAACTTGTCTGGTTCCCGGCCCACATACCTAAGTGTAGTTTCATCACTAGGGTTGCTATTCAAAATAGGCTCTCTACTGAGGATATGCTTGTACTTTTGGTATAAAGCCTTCCTCTCCCTGTAGCCTCTGCCGTGGTGGTGAAAGCCATGACCATTTGTTGTTTAATTGTCCTTTCTCCACCCGGGTATGGAATAGCATCCTATCCAAATTGCATGTTGCGTGGCCTGCTAGATCCTGGACTAGTTGAGTCACTTTTCTCACAAAATTTAAGGGCAAATCACTCAAAACTGTTGTCGTTAGGTTGGCTTTCACAATCTCGGTGTACCATTTGTGGATTGAACGTAATATGAGGAAATTCCAAAATAAATCATGCACTGTTGAGGTAGTTGTTCACAAAATTACCCAAATGATTAGATCCAGGCTGTTATCATTGCCCAAGTTGCCACAAGGGCCCCAAGCTAATTTTATTGTAAATGAGTGGCAGATTCAAACAACATGATTCGAGGATGATTTGTTAGATATGTAGCAGATTTTGTGGACAGGTTTCTGGTTGCTAATGCTTGGAATGATATTACTCCTAGTTATGATGGTAATTACCATATTACTTTGCTCGTGTGTTAGTGTAGGATTGGCATAATCAGGTATATTGCATTGTGGATCTGACCAGATGGCGGGTCATCTTGAGATGCATATTCCCTCCTTGTGAAGAATCCATACATATTAAATGTGAGTCACCTTGTGAGATGTGAGCTTGGGCCTCTATTCTTTGTGAGAGGAGAGAAAATGCAGTGAGGAGTCCAGTGAGATGAGGGAGTTAGGTCCCATAGCTGAGAAATAAGTAGAGAGGGAGGGTGAGTCTTTCGAGGGAGTTTGTATCGTTAGAACAAAACGGCCTTGGGACTTACTTTACTTTTCTTAATCTCTTGTTTCTCTCTTTTGGTATTGATATTCTTATATGCTTGCTATATGGTTTGGAACCCTACGGGCATTAAAATTGTTCAATTCCTGGTGATATCGTAATGGGGTATGCTGGTGTGTTGTTCGTTGAGCCTAAATGGCTAATCATCTGTCAGAAGGGCTGCCTAGAGTTGCTGCATTTTCAATGTTCATGGGGTCTTATTCTAGGAATCACAGGTTTTGTCATGCTATTATGGTTGAGCCATTCTAGAATCTGCTGTTGTACATTTAGCCAGAGTGGTTTTATCAAATTTCTTATTGTTGTCACTGTTTCGGGCAAGTCTGGTTGCACGCTGCCCAAATTCGCATTGTAGAGGGGCACTTTTTGGTAAAATCTGAATGTATCTCGTTCCAGATCATTGTTTCTCCACTGCTTTTGATGTCCATATCATTGCAAATTGATTTTAGTGGTGGCAGCATATAATTATGTATTAATCCAGGTGGTCTTCATAGTGAAGGAACTCAGTTGGGTCACCCAGCTGGGGATGTCGCTGGGAATTTTGTTATTTTAACTCATGTATGTTACCCACTTCTCGATCAGTGTCCTATCACTAGGGGGATGTTCTAGTGAAATTCAGGTTCCATATACCTGTTCTTTCATTGTAGATGTTGCTTAACTCAGGTCACTATTTGCATCGAATTCTGGGTGAAGGAACTCAGTTGGGTCATTTTTCCAGCGCCTACCCAGCTGGGGATGTCACTGGGAATTTTATTATTTTAACTCATGTATGTTACCACTTCTCGATCAGTGTCCTATCACTAGGGGGATGTCCTAGTGAAATTCAGGTTCCATATACCTGTTCTTTTCTTTAATTGTAGATGTTGCTTAACTCAGGTCACTATTTGCATCGGGTTCAAATTCTGGGTTCTCATAAGCCTGCTTAGAATCGATCAAGTCAGCTGCTGTTTGGTTTACATGATAATCTTTGTCGTAATTGCAGCAGCTGTGTTGGTACTTTTCGGACTCACAAGGCCCAAGCCCAAAGTTCTTTACAGCTTTTGGGCTGTTATAAGCCTGTCCTCAAGTGGGCCGTTTGGTTGTTATTTCAAATGGATGTGAATATCTTCAAGCCCATCTCAGCCCCTCATGGTTTAATCTCTTAACATCAGATTGTTGGGCCTGGTCATGGGATCAAGCAAGTTCGTTATTGGAATTTGGGCCTCTCTCAAAGTCCATGCCCGCCGCATTTGTAGAGCTTTTGGAAGAAACATGCATAATATATTATGTAAAATGACTAGTGTTTGGAAGATATGTCCGGAATATATTTTGTAGGGCTTTTATATAACTCACAAGAGAAAATTGAAAAATGAGAATGAGAAAAGTACGTCAAAATCTTACTTTTTACTTATCTTTTCTCCTTCATCCAAAAATGAAAATGTATTTTATAAAATGTATTTTCGCTTTTGTCTCCCAAACAACTAGAAGTTGAAAACTAAAAATGAAAATACAAAAATGAGGCTTCCAAACACCTCTAGTAACTTTTGAAATGGCTCCTAGCCTCCCCTAGCCAACCTTTAGGCTTTATGTTTGGCCCTATGTAATGAAAAATAAATTGTGTTCCAATCACATGTTTAGTTTAGCCAATCATTCTGAAAAAATGGTGATCCAATGAACATTTTTTTTTTTGAAAAATAATATTTGCTCTTAATTTTCTAAATGCAAATCCCAATGTGTCTTCTAGCATTCAGAAATCACAAACTACAGAATTTTAATTCGGTGCACATTATAAGACAAATGTTAGAGTGCACTTATGAAAATAGAAAATAAACACTACTATTATTTGCCTTTTTATTTCTTTTGAAAGGAAAAGACCTCGCTACAAAGGAATGCCATCATGCTATACACTCAAAAGAAAGAAAGAAAAAAAAGAGAGTAAGCTTTCAATCGTTGATTACTCTCTCTATCTCAGAAAAATGTAAAGTTCGCATAACGAGAACTTTAGAACAATGCATTTAAAAAAATGAAATTCGAAAATTTCTCCATAAATTAAAAAAATACATTGATGTACTAGTCGGAGTAATTTTTTTACTAAAAAAGTTTCAACAAGTCAACTTTCGGTCGGACTTGGAGCATTGCCCGGTTGAATCCGGACCATGATTCCTTAACTACCCGAACCCGATCTATTTCAGCATCAACATACTCCCTATATAAAACCCCAACGAACGAAACTTAGGGTTTCATCGTACTCTCCCTCCGCCGGCCGCTGAAGCTTCCATTGCCAGATCAAGATGGTACTCTCTCTCTCTCTCTGAATTCCTATGTGCGTCGAAATATTATGTAGATTCCATTTAAGTATCTTCTTGAATATCATTTGAATGCAAAATTTGGAGGATTGTGATTTGTTTGAAGAGAAACTTCTTACGAAAATGAACTTCCTTTTTCTGTTGTTTTTGTTTGTTGGCGAGATTTATCGTATCACATGAAGCTTTGTTTTGTTGAAAATTCTCTTCAAAGTGATTCATCAAAGCCATGTTCGACCTAGTATAGCAATTGAAAGATGCATAGGGGAAACTAGTTGATAGAGTATATTGAACTTGGTTTGTCGGAGAGATTTTTTGTTGCATATGAAGCTGCGTTTAGTAGAAAATTTTCTTCCAAGTAGTCATCAAAGCCAAGAGGGACTTGAATTTAGTTTTTCTTTTTGGTTTATTAATGGGGCTAGGAGACGGCGGCGGCAGTCTCTTAATTTTGGACATTTGGTGACTTGTCTCGAGTGCTTTAATCCACATTTTAGAAATCAGCTAGGGTCTTTCTGATAGGTGATAAGAAGTAAATTTGTGAGAATCTAAAGGTAAACAACCATTTGAAGGGGCTGTGTTCAGGAGGAAGTGTTGCTGAGAGTCATTGGTTATAGTTACGATATGCACCTTCTGTGGTACCATTTCATCATGTGTTTTGGGTGCAAATTTGCAATCTCAAGATTCTCAAAATCGTCATGAAAATGTTTCTGTTTTAACTTTTAAAGGTGCTTATATTGCATATTTTTAGTTGCATACTGTTAGTATTCCCTATGGAAGTTCTTGGAATGGCTTTGTGCACTTGATTTCTGGGAATAAGAGTTTGAACCATAGATGTTTCGGTTTGTGAGATCATCACGTGAATGAAATTGAAAAAGTATGCATTTCTTTGTTCTCCTTTGATAACTTCCACTGGAATTGATATGTTCAAAAAGTAATAAGCTTGTGTGCTGTCAAATTTTTTGATAAACCATGCATGTTCGCGTGGAGTTTTCCAGTCCATGTTACTCTGTTCTTCTGAATCTTCGTTAGTTTGTTCTTTTCGTACTTAGAAGAGTCTATTTCTTTACTGTTTAGTAAGCTTTGTGTTGCTAATGTTGAATTGTCTTCACCCTCAGGTTCCATTGACTCTTTTCATGAATGTTGGACGCCAAAGTTCTTTCTATCAGTTATTATTCTTTGTGGTAAACCTCTTCCTAATGGATTTCCGTTTTGCAGACTAAGCGAACGAAGAAGGCTGGTATTGTAGGAAAGTACGGTAAGTGATCAGACAATGCTATTAATTTGATTGCATGATAATTTTCTTGTGTAAAGTTTCCTTCACAACTTGCCTGCTAGATTTTGCATTTAGGGATGACAAATTTGTGTGTGATAGAAAAACCTTTGTTTGTGTCAATATTCCCAGTTTTTATGATAGTGCATCCTATTTTCTGATTGGGAGTTGGTACTTGTCCAATATAGAGGTGTGGCCTCTGGCACAAACATGTACAAAGATCTTAGTTATAGTTTCAGTGTTTTGGAGGTTAAAAGGAAACTGCTTTAAGTCCCTATTCCTTCTGGTTAGAAAATTGTTTACTTTCAAAAGTTTTTAAATTCTACCCAACTGATATATCAAGCTTTTCAATAACCATAGTTGTGTATTTTTGTAAGGTAACTGTCTGCTTTTCTATGGCATTTTCATATTGTACTTGCTATTAATGCTTCCTTACATGGTGTCGGCTTCTAATCCTCACTGCTTTCAGGTACCCGTTATGGGGCTAGTTTGCGAAAGCAGATTAAGAAGATGGAGGTTAGTCAGCACAGCAAATATTTCTGTGAGTTCTGTGGGAAGGTATGGCCATTCCCAATCACATCTATTGGTTCAGTGTATTATCACAGTTGCTGCTCTGTATCTTTTGCTACTATGTTTTACTTTTGATTGTGATTGTGATTGTGTTGTCGTGCTAACAAAAAATTCATATATCTGCAGTATGCTGTGAAGAGAAAGGCAGTGGGGATTTGGGGCTGCAAGGATTGTGGCAAAGTCAAAGCAGGCGGTGCATACACATTGAAGTAATAATTTTCCTGCCATTTCTCCCCAGACTTTTCCTTTGTTTCCCGTACGATGAACTAATACCTGTATTTTATTTTTATTACAGCACCGCTAGTGCTGTCACAGTTCGAAGCACAATTAGGAGGCTGCGGGAGCAGACTGAGAGTTGAGCTATGGAATCAGCATTTTCTATGTTGATTGTGATGAGAATTATCTTGTTTTGAATACAAAAGTCTTCTGAGTAATTTCATTGTCATTCAGTTTAGCTGGGAGGCGATGGAAATTGTTGGAGTTAGATTGTGTATGCGATAATTAATTTCAAATTCAAATGTTGCTAAGAGTTTTGGTTGGCATTAGGGCTATTCGAGTTTTGCTATTGCACTCCATTTGGTTATTTGTCAAACTTAAGAGTTGACTAATTTGTTGGCGGTTGTTTTAATAGCTATATGTTGCATTGGATTGTTTTGGATTGTGTCACAGGGTGTTACGAGGATTTCAGTTACTTGCAAATGCTCGACATGAAATTCTATCTGGAGGTGAAACTTTGCTGTGATGAGCAAAGCTGAGAAAAGGGGTGGCATTGATTCTATCATCTCCTCTTGGGGGTGTAATTAAGAAAATCCGACAAGATTGGCAGATGTAACAAAAAAAAATTGTATGTAATTTTGAAATAAACAAGGGTATCGACATGTAAAATCATCGTCACTGTTGTGATTAGCACTTCACAGTTGAATGAAGAAATATAAACCAACGAATCCGAACTCAGAAGCTTCCGGACAGAACTTCAGGGGAATTACTTTCATGTCCAAAGCCACTGTCGATGAGGAAGGGAAAAGGGAAGAGGTTGCAATGGCAAAAGCCACTGGCGATGAAGGGAAAAGGCAAGATGGTTGTGTAAGGATGGTTGATGCACAATAGCGGCTCCAGAATGCAAGCAGATGGATCAAACGAACACTTGATTTTGGAAAACTGAATGAAACTTTTGGCCTGTAGAAAGAGGACTTTCTGTTTGTGAAGTGTGTGAGAATGTAATCCGTTTCTCCCACGTTCTTTGTATTAGAGGCCGGAGCACACGTAATGCGTGTGCACTGCACTATCTTTTACATGGCAAGAAACGTCATACTGTGACCAATAAACAACAGTAGAAATAAAAATCGCATCAAAATGAAATGTTAATACTTTTCCATATTCTGTATTGTTACGGATTGCACGTAATAAAATCATACATTACCACAGAAAAAAGAGACGTAAAATTAACTGTAGATTAGAGTGTTATGTAAAACTTACATAAAAGAATAATTGGAATAAAAATTAGGTATCCACAAACGCAATTACAGAAAAATTGGGATGTAAAATTAACTGTAGATGAGGGTGTTATGTGAAACTTACATAAATGAATCTCTATGTTGAATTTGCAGTCTCACACTTGCCGATGAAACACAAAGACAATTGAAATATTCTCGAATTCCCAAAACAGTCCCACTCTATATGACGTAGGAAACGAAAATGGTTGAATTTTTTTTTTCTTGCATTCCCAAAGCATTTGCATGGCAGGTGTTCAATTGTCTACCAAAGTTGTCTTATCCTTCATTGTTGACAATGCATTTGCATGGCATCTTGTGTAATGAAGGAGTTTCGAAAAACTGGGGTGAAGAACTGAGAATGGGGTTTGGTTTGCTGAGTATGAGGTCAAGTAATGGAGTGGTAACTGTTTTCGGCAGTTACTTGGTATTAAAATGTTCAGTATATCCCTATGGTTATTCTTTGTATCCTTCTATAGACTGGTTCTTACATTTTTTTAGAGGGCAGTTTTGGAAAGGGAAAAACATGACATGACTTCAAAAAGGGGAGACACCAAACTAGAGCTCTCTCCCAGTTCAAAAAAAAAAAAAAAAAAACCTGGAGCTCTGTCTTTATATATTAGATTAGAATAGATGTGCACGTACATAGATTCATGTGAAAATGTGGTCGCACACAAAATGCCTGCGTATAATTTGGTGAAGAATAAAAAGTTCGAGAATCTTTTCGGTCAATCTTATAATTCACGTTTTTGTTGAAAAGAGAAGATGTCACATCCTGATTTTCGGAAGCATTATTAATTTACTTACTAATAGAAAAAGATTTATTTAATGAAAAAGGATATCATTAATTAAATAGAGGAAATAACTTAGAGTGCTCTTAGTTTGATAACAATATAACCAAATACTTGTTGGAGGATTAAATTACAGTGGTCTAATACAAAAATAAGGGGTCAGCAGGGTTCCCTAAGGGATCATGTTCACATCCCAGTCTTCTGTTGCCGCCTGCTCTTCAGCATATTCCTCCATCTGTTAGTATGGCTCCTCGCCTTCACCTTCAATACCTAGCGTGATATGTCAGGGCCAACAATAGCACAATGAACGATAAATCACTCAATAGCTAACTCTTATCTACCAACCCTTACATTTCATTCAGTCACAGTTCACACATAACGTAAAACAGTACAAAATTAAAGTGCAAGTAAGTTATTTTATTTTCTAGACTCGTCTAAGTTCTCCACCTCGAAACATCCTCACATTTTAACCACAAATATTATGATCATTCATGATTCATTCCCCTTTTGCTTGCCCTGACCCGGAGCCCATATGTAACAGCCTAAGTTATCTACTTAGTTGGATTCATCAGCTGCCTCATGATGATGAATTTCTCATGGACTGGCCATACCACTAAGTCCATGAGGAACTGACTGTAACCTCGGGAGTATATAAACCGTGACCCGGATCAATAATATAAACCATCTTTTATCGCTTAAATTCACTAGGAGTAATCATGCAACAACATAAACTTAGGGTTTCCAAATCAAAACAATTTTTGGTTGACCGCCATTCATAACCACCGTAATTCATCTGGTTGACTACTAATCATAATACCAAGACTCTGCAGGATGGCCCAGATCTCATCTCAGCCTTAATGATTTTCAATGTCCTTTTACTTAACATCGTCTAAGTAATCTCTAACAATCTCATCATCATAATTTGTTTCAAAAGAGTAATTGCATAGTAAAACAATAATCAAAATTCCAAATGTAGACGGATAGCACATTATTTGTTCAGATATGTCCTTGGGACTTTTGGGTTCCTGGTAACTTAACACGTATATCTATTTTACAAATTGAAATTCTTGGAAGTTCGATTAATAATTTCGAGAACCATACGTGATTTGGGGTATTAACAAATTAGGGTTCGAGTGTCGATCAATAAAACTCTAGGGTGAAAGTGTAATTCAAATAAGTATAGGGGTAGTATTGTAATTTAACAATGTATAAGGGTAGTTTTGTAATTTATTAAAACATAGAGGTAATTACGAAATATGAATATTTATAAGGGCCATGTGGTAGTTTAAGTAGGCATAGGGGTAGTTTCTTAACTTATTAATTTATGGGGTATTTACCCAAAAAACTTATGGGGTAATATAATAATTTGACTACATATATAGGTATTATGATACTTAAGCCAAGCATTAGGGTATTTTGGTAAAAACAATTAAGTATAAGGGTATTTTAGTAAACATGTTAGGTGTAGGGATAATTTAGTAATATAATAGTAATTCATAAACTTAAATTATTCAATTGTTGAGTATAAACTTATTTTGGTAATTATTAGGTACAAGGGTATTTTGGTCATTTAGTAAGTAGAGTAAACCTTTTATACATTTTTTACCCTACGGGTAAAATAGTAATTTTAGGTGTTTTTAATAGTAGTGTAACTTGTATAATATTTATTAGAACTATTAATATCTACAATTATTGTAATTAATTAATTATAACTATCAACAATTAGATAATTAATCAAGTTAACATTTTAGGGGCTGTGCGTAAGAATCCATAACTCTTGGGTCAAATTATTGTTGAAACTAAAACGTTAGCGTTAAAGTGTGATTAATGAAATAACTTTTCAAATCTCTCACGGTAAAACACGTTGTAGTTGTATTAGTACGGGGTGAGATTCTACCAGTACAATCCTAAATTAGAGGGGTTTCACTATTCTTGTAATGGTAAAAATATAAGTTGTACCGGTAGAAACCCAATTTTCAAGCCAAAATCTACCCGTTATTCCGGTACAAGGATATGTTGTACCAGTACAACGTGTACCAAAAAACGAGTATGCCTTTGGTTGAGCTTGTTTCGATGAACTGTTCAATTTCTTCCAATCCGGACGTCCGGATTTTGAATTTACTTCCAATCCGGACGTCCGGATTTTAAAAAAATCTAGACCATTGTTTGTTCGTCACTTTCTGGACCAAATCTGGACGATCCAAACCGTTAGATGTGTTTAAAACGTGTTTTTAAGGTCTAACATGAGGATTTATCAAAAACAAATACCCGGAAGGGGTTGATCCGAGCATTTTTTTTTTATTATCAAAAACTGCTCCGATCAACCCCTTCCGGGTTTTGTTTTTTACAAATTCTCGTGTTGGACCTTAAAAACACGCTTTAAACACATTGAGCGGTTCGGATCGTCGAGATTTGATCCGGAACTATGAGGTTCGGACGGGATCCGGATTTTAGTGGTTTGGATGGGAAGTGGACTCTCCAGGATGCTTTGGCTTGAACTATTGGTGGGGAAGAATCAAACTACCTTAGGAGAGAATGATGGTGAATGTGGATCTCCAGGATGCTTTGGCTTGAACTATTGGTGGGGTTATGATCCTTGTGAGTGGTTGAGTATGTGTGTATGTCGAAGTTGTGATTGATAGGGTATTGGTGCAAAACCCACCTTAGTGTTCACACTTTCTCACCCCTAAACCTCGATGGATGGTGAGTTTTCTTCTCTCCTCTCTCTTGAGTTTTTCAGTATGTTTGAAGTGGGGAGGGGGTGTGAGGCCGGAGTGGATGTTTTATAGTGGAGGTAAATTTTGAAATGGGAGGGTGGGGGGAGTGGTGTGATTAGAGGTTGAGGTCATGGAGGGCTGAAATGGAACAAATAAGGGCAGGTGGAAGTGGCAGCCGGATTTAGGGAAGGACAAGGGAGATGTGAGGATTGATTGATATCACGGGCATGCTGGAAAGGCAAAACTCTTCTACTGATGCTAAGACGGGGAAGAAAAAAAGCAGAAAAAAGAGGTAAGAGTGAAATACATGCACGGCACGAACTCGGCATTTGGCCAAATCGTTGATATATTGCTAAGCTCTGATGAATACAAATAAAGTTGTTGATCTAAAATTGGAAATGGTGGCACCATCATAAACAAATCAAGAAATACAAGTTTGACACACCTACGAAAGCGTGACACATCGATGGAAATTAAGTGGGCTACATTAAAATTGCCATTGATCCAAATGTGAAGGAAAAATATACTACAACAGAGTTAAAAATACACATCTCACCAAGAACAAAAAATGAAAAATAAAGACGCAACTTTCCTTGTTCGCTTAGATAATTTCTGTATTTAAAAGAGGAACCTAGTTTGTGATAGCTTGGGCAACCTCTGAACTCTAGCTGTATTGTCGAAATCACTAATTCACAGCATGATGAGAATTAGCAACATACATGCTACGAAAGGAACTCCCACCCGATCAGCAGGAAGGAAATTCAGCCCCAAAGCCAGCTGGGAATTCCAGAATCATGGCTTATGCAGTTTGAAACCAAATACTCTTGGAACATAGCTTTGTGCAGCCTTTTGTGGGTTGAGGTGCCCATAAGTCATCAGAAATAGGTGAGCAAATGTCGTTCCAAAATAGGCACCATCAATGTCTAGGTGAAGTTAAAGAAAATGACTGGAGAAGTTAAAACTCTGCAAAGTGTAAACTGTCAGTCAAGATATATATACATATATACAAGGGTCTAACAAGTAACAACACTTTTCTGAAAGAGTTCATACGATCGAGTTGTTTGAATTCTCCAGTAACTGATATTACATTGATCAAACAAGACAACAGCATGATTCATAAACAGCCCATGTGGAGAAAAAAGTTCAACCACTTCCCGGGAGTATTTTGACTAAACAAGACAGCAGTAGGATTCACAAGTCCGTGTTGAGATAAAAGCATGTACAAACTATATTCCACAAATTAATTAGGAGATAAATTTGATAAATTACTGTAGTCTGTAGTTAAATGAATAACCATGCCACAATGAATGGGAGCTAAACTAAGCGTACTTTCCACTAATATTCTGGTCAGTAAGAAATTGAAGTTGATAAAACGATATGGGAGCCTTCAGAGGTGGAATTTTGATATTACTGATATTATCAATGTAATAACTTCTTAATATCTTAATAATTTTAGTTTGATTTCGTTAAAAAAGGTTAATAATATTTTCATTTCTTAATTTCTTTCATAAGTGAAAAATAAGCATGCGAGTGTTGTAGCCTGTAGTTGCCTAAATAAAGAGAAGAAAATTATTCATATACTTTTAATGCAATAGGCAGGAGAATTTCAATGTACAAATGTGTTATTTTGAAAAGCAAAAGGTCTATGATAATAAATATATGCTTACACAAAAATATGCCTATTAAGTCCCCCTCGAGCCAAAATCCTGGCTCTGCCACTGGGAATCTTCCAAACAATTTTCTCCACAATTACTGCTACTAAAACAATCGTAATGGTAGCTACAAAACATTACTTCATCTGTCCATGTTTCCATTTAACTAAGTCAAATGTCCTTCCCCACAATCCTGATTAAACTTTCTTCTTGTGTGCCCTATTCCAGATAAATATACGTACATATGTAAAAGCTGTGTCTGGAAAGTATGAATCATTATCTCACATGCATAGTTGTTGACAACCTACGATACATGATACGTATCCTACGATTTGTATCGTCTCCTACGGAAAATGATACGTACCGCACCCTGTATCCTCTTTGTATAGAAATCCTACAATACGATCGCGTATCCTACGATTTATACGCGTATCCTCATTTGGTACGTATCTTACGATTACTTATTGGAAAAAAGTCGGACCTTATTTTAAGAAGCGGAACCTCAGACATTAATCTAAGCCATTTGGTTATATGGTGATATTTGACACTTGATAGAAACTCAACCTCAACGTATAATAAAGGAAAAAATCATACTCCCTCCGTCCCAAAATGGACGTCCAAAATTACTATTCATACCTCCAAAAAAATCATCTATATTTCATATTTCATAGTACTTTTTACTATTTTAAAAATTTTGTTTACTAAAACCAAGTAAGATCCATATTGTATATATAATTCATCATAGCTTAAACAATATAAATGATTTTCCGAGAGGAGTGAATAGTGAATTTGGACATCCATTATGGGACGGAGGGAGTAATTCAATTGTGTTTTGCCTGAATCATACAAGGGCAATGTTACGCCTCATTAGGAGATTAAAGCAAGTTCACCCGTTGTTATTGAAATAGTATTGCCAATTTTATTTTTTTTAGTTTGCTACAATGTCAAAAAATAAATAATTTTGTCGGCTAACAAAAAGAAAAATACTAGGAAAAAAAGAAGAAGATTTGTTTTGGTGAATGAGGATATCTGCATTAGCCATTCAACCAACCAAAAGAAAGATAAATTTTCTTTTTTTTTCAAAAAGCATCACCAATAGTATATTTAAGAGAGTGCATCATATAATAGCCTGTGCCAAAAGTTTAAAAAAACTCTTTTTTTCTTTCCATAGCTAAGGCATAAGAAGCCTTAATGTGACAGACCCCAATTGAGAGACTTGAAATTTTGCATTTTAAAAACTTTTTTTTTTGGGTAAATGTAAGTATAGTCTGTTGATGTCATCAGGTATAACTACTTTTTAATCGTATACTAATTGTGATTATTGTTGTTGAAGAATAAAGTAGATTTAGTATTTTGGCCCAAGAAAAATAAAGTTCAAATAAGCCCAATTGACAAAGTTTAAAGATAAAAGATATTATTGAAGTAGATATAAATATCTAGTTTTTAGAAGCTCTATAATATCTATCTTCTAGAAATTCTACAATATCCTTGTGAAATATCTAGATTTTTTTGTGAGAATTATTTACATCTATAATTCTAGAATCCATCTCAAAGTTTATCTTATATGAAAATATCTTTGGACTAGACTCTTCCATGGATTTGGCCTAGACCCTTTCATTGAGTAGTATAAATAGGGATGGATTCTAGCGATTTTGTACCAAGCCGAAAAAAAGAGTTTTGAGTTTAAGTATAATATAAATACCCTCCTTCCCCGCCATAGCCTTAATTATTTCTCCCTCCCCCAAAATCTTGTCTAACTAAACATTAGAAACTCCTACTCTTCCATCAAACGTATCTTAAGATACGCGATACGTATCCCAATACGATTTATATAATGAAAAAAATGATACGCGGTACGTATCCCGATTTGAAATCACTGCTATCATGGCAGAACTATCAAAGTGTCATTCAAATGTTGAGCCAGATTCTTCCAGATGTGTCCCCCAAAGTGTCCTAAGAATGCATGGGGATTGGGGAATCAGTGGAATAGAACACCCAAAACGATTGGATTTATGCTTTCAGCCCTTGATTAACTTCTCTCTCCCACCCCTGCCCTTTCAAATACTAAGAAAAGAAGAAGCCAAATAAGAGAAAAAAGTGATGATCACAACCAGAAATGGCTGAAATGAACATACTTCTTATTACTCCCTCCGTACCATTTTGCATGTCTCTGTTCCAATATGGGATGTCCCAAAGGGCCAAACTGCCAGTCCCGTTCCAAAAGTGGAAAATATAAAACAACTACTTTTCAGCTTTCTCCCTTATGATTGGTTACAGATAATTTATTTGTAGTGCTAAAAGGGGCACCGTTAAAAACCAATACCATTTAATGTGAATCAGAGTGCACCAAATGCTTGTCCCGTCTAGGGACAAACTTTGTGAAATGGAGGGAGTACAAGAGCTCAAGAAAAGATTAACCATCCACACAGTTCAAAAAACTCACAAGTGTCAGCAGTACCATGACAACTTGTGCACAACTGAAATAAAGGATACTGTTTTGGAACCTGGATCGGGGGCTGTACATATCTTCACACTTCGGACAATAGATTTTTATGGTACTTTGCCGAGGATTGTCTGATTGACTAACAGGAAGGCAAGGTTGTCCACAGCAGTAAACTCTCGGGCATCGCCCAAACTCGGCATTTTTGTACTTCTCTTGCTGTCAAATATTTAACCAATGGACTTAAACCATTTAATCAAAGCATAAAACATAGAAAACAGGATTGTGAAATCATAGCATTAATCCCACCATAGCGGCCATTCCTTTGCTTGTCAATATGTATCGAACATGAATTAGACCATAGAGCATCTCTGCTGCTGATTCAACTAATTCATGTTGTTCCTCCGTAGACAAATCACCTACGCATTCCAACTAATCAAATGTCATTCAAAGATTCAATAACAGAAGGAATAAACAACTCTCAAATCAAACTCAGTTGAAAAGACTTAAGTGATAAGTCCACGGAAGACGCATCAAATTATCAAAATCAATCAAGGAAATCAGATTCCACCTGAAACGTAAAAATATTTGTTAACTGGCAGTTATTATGCATCGAAGTTTCTAGAATGCAAAACCCCACATATGGGCACCGCTAGGGATGGGCATCTCGGCCGACCCTCCCCGATCCAACCCGTCCCCTCCCTGAATGGGTAGGGGATTCGGGGATTTTTTTGGGGATCGGGGAGGGGATGGGATTTTTTTTTTTAAAATTCAGGGATCGGGTAGGGGATGGTATAATCAGTCCCCTCCCCTCCCCAATCCCCGCCCCTCCCCGCATCCGCATTCACATATACATATGTATATTATATATTTTTATTATAAGTTTATATTAAGTGTGGTTTTCAAAACAAATCTTCTACCTTCGAGATTGATGTGACACAAGAAATTTTTGTAATTATAAATAAATTTTAATCCTCTCATTTTGTATACACTTTCTGTAACCATTTTCTAACTCTATAACATTATGTTACCTGTGGTTTTCGCATTCGGATATCATGTGTCATTTAACATGGTATTAAGCATATGCTAAAATGTTATCATCGTAACGTGATTTTCTTTTCAGATTCAAGCGATCATACTCATAGATTCATGTATATACGTGTAGTGTTCGTATTATTTGAGAACATGGCATTTGTGGCGAACTTTGGTTTCTACTTTTGTTGAACTTGATTTTGAGATGGAATTTGTACAGGAGGAAATTTTTTAGTTTTAGCTCATTGTTAGAATTTTGGTTGGGTTGGAGAGCCTAAATTTTGAGTGAACTTTTGGATCCCCGATTCCCCATGGGGATCCCCATTCCCCGCATTGGGGCGGGGATGGAGGTAAAAAAAATCCCCGGTGGGGATCGGAGAGGGGATGGAGATTGATATGGGTTCAGGGATGGAGGTAGTGGTATCCACCCCCTACCCTCCCCATGCCCATCCCTAGGCACCGCCTCAATAATTTGTTGGTTTAAAAAGTCCTGTATGTGTACGTGCGATCGCGCGCGCGTGTGATCACTTTAAGATCTGCATACAAAAGGGGACTAGAACCTGATTCCAGGGATCTAAAATCTCTGATTCCAACAGGACTAGAAGAGATATGATGGTAGTTTTGATCACTGAGGGCAGGCCTTTTTGGTCAGTTGTAGTTTTTAGGGGATTCGTAAACGGGGGATTGGGATTGGGATTGGTAGTGAAGAGGTTGATAACCCCCTCTTGTTTGATTTGCTCCGGATTGCTCCGGACTAGGACAAAGGATAGGTAATAAATTGTTTGATTTGTTGTTACAGTGGTAGGGTTAATATATTAACAACGTAAAATTGCCCCTAGCTCTCTCCCATTTACAAATTAATGAACTTTGGCTTCCACTACAAAGCCCCAACCAAATTGAGGGAGATCTATGAGGTTTTTCATTAAAAACTTCAAGAGTTCACAGATATCAAGATCACAAAAAATAAAAAAGAATTTCCGAGCACTCAAACAAAGGAAATCGTCCGTGGAAGACTAACCAATCAGCTTGAATGTCTAGCAAAATTGATTAGATCCAATTACTGAGAAATCCAATGTCTAATGTCCTCATTCTATGTTATCCAGCAATAGGAATCCATTCAGCTATAACAGAGAGACAACTTTCTGTGAGACTTGAAGAAAGTGTTCTCTTTGCTTCAGAAAATGAGTTTTCTTTTCCTTTTTCAGAAATAAGTTCATTCCTAGAGAAACTCACCAGAACTTATTACAGTCGTCAGCCGGAATTAGGGTCTAAGACTTTTTTCTCCTTCAGATGCAAGGATTTGAATTGAAGATCAAAGGCGCGTGAGGTTAGGTTTGGCTAAATGAGAGATTATATAGCTGTGGGCATTTATGAGATAAGGTGAAAAGAATTGTGATCTTTTTGAGTTATTAAACTCTGGACAGGATTAACAATAACACCTCCCCCCCTGGATTTGGTATAACCCCCATGTTGGGCCATTAACACTCCGGAGGGACTACTAGTCCACCACTCAAAATGCAAGCCAAACAAGGTTATAGCAAGCCCATGGGATTGTTAATCCAATCCCTTCCCCTACAGCCAGCATCAAACATGGCTAAAAGGTTTTTACAAACCTGTAGAAAAGAAAGTTGAAATGCAACAATGGAGAATTATACGAAAACAAAAACTAGGAGGTACTTTTCCCACTCAACTGAAAAGAACATTAACATTACGAAATCTGTAGAAAAATAGCAATTATGCTAATTTGTTTTCAGTACAGGTCTTAATCTCTAACACGCCAGCTCAAAATGAGCACGAATCATAGAGAATGTCCATCTTTTATTTTAGTAAATTATCTGTCTCCTGTTCGTTTCTTCTTTATTCTTCCCTACCTTTCCTTCTTTTATGGATACACCACAAAGAAAAACTAAAACAGTAGCCAATTTTCAAACAGATGCATTGCACTCTTTGGGCGTGCAATAAACAAATCTTTTCATGATTCACGGTGACCACAAAAAATTTTGCTCGCAAAGTACTGTTATACTGTAAACAAAGCAGTCTAGATGCAGATCGCCATGCAAGTAGAATACCAATGGCATCAATCTTGGGCAAACACTATACACACAGAATGAATATTGTGAAAATGGTGATAAGACTATCCCTGACAAACAAATAGGAGAAGAAATGTGCAATGCATTTAAACGCATGATCACAAAAGCATATGGAAATAATTTCTCATCAAGCCGAAAACGGCGAGGATGCAAATAATCACCACAGGTATACGGATCTTGTAACTATAGGTCAAATTTTGTGAAGCATGTTAGGCTTGTGGGTAGAGATACGAGGTGCATTAGACTTCCGCAGCATCTCTAATAGGGAGATTCCATAGACTTCCGCAGCATCTCTAATAGGGAGATTCCATAGTCAATTACCTTGAAAATGGATGCCACAGTTTCAGATTACTGTCTTTCAATGCACCAGGGATAGGGGATATTGAGATTGTTTCTTTTAGTTTCCTAAGAAGACAAAATTTTATTGACTGCAAAGAAATAGAGGCACCATCAGATCAAATAGTCAGCTTTGTGCAAGACAAAACCAAGACCAAGGGGGAAAAACATCCCAACTACACGGTCCTACCTGTTGCACTGCCTACCTGGCCAAGGAATCGGCTAGTACGGCTACCCTATCTGCTGTTCAATTAAGTTGGAAAACACATGCTGAATTTTAAGACCCATTTCCCCATTTAAGCACGAAGCTAATCTTTTAGATTCCACATTTTACAAGAGACTTTAGAATATTCACAAAAAAGAAGTAAGATACAAAGTTTGAAAACAAAAAAGTAACATGAAAAAACCTGATAGCATAACAATTCTACTTGCATGACAAGTATGAAATGATAAACATAGAGAAGATTGTAATTGATTTGAAAGAGTTCAGCTTACCATTAGAGGATTCGATATCCAGAATCAGATCGAGTGCATAATCATAATAAGGAACTTGACTGCTTAACCCACAGAGGTTAAAGTCATCCTGGATGTAATCATCATCAACTTCAATAAAAAACTCATTCCCACGTAAATTACAGAACCATGAAATCCAAGAAGTATCGTCGCCTTCAGAACCACTAACATCTGACTCCTCACTGTCCGTTTCAGATTCCTCTGCAACTAATTAAAATCGGATGTCCATCAGCAAATATGAAAAACAACTCATATTTCAGGAAAGATTTGAAGAAAAAAAACACAAAACAAGAAAGAATATTTTTGAAAAAAGGACAGAATTGGTCTAAGTTGGTACTTGGTAGTAAGCCAATAAACCACTTGATGTTTTGTATGAACGGAATGATAACCCGGTATCTGTAACTACATTTGGAAGACTTTGGAAATTAACCCTGTATCTGAACCTACAAGTACAAGCAGTGTGCGTCTCAACAACGAAACAATCAACGTATATAGGTGATAACCCTAAACTGGTGGAGTCATAACGTGAATACGAGTTCATGTGGTGCGTGTCTATACCAGGTGATTAAATATGCACCTAAAGCACATCATAGTCAAAGTTTAAAGGGGACAATAAAAGGAAACCCTTGGGAATACAACCCTACATGGGTTCATCAAAGTAAGACCCAACCATCTTTTTTGGTGAATGGTGATATTAAGTGAACCAGCCTAATGCCGCTCCAAGTTTTGAGAATTTCTAAAACAAAAGTTGAAGGGTGCAGACTGCAGACAACTTAAGTCTTTGAGCAATGAATGACACCAAAAGTTTTGCAATCTAAGGGGTCCATGTTTCTTAGCACCCTACATATAAAGCATACAGAACATCTCCAATCCATACTCTCTTCCTTCATCAGACGTGAGAATAAATTTGGTTAGTAAAACTTGATTCGTTAACCACTCCAATGTTCCCATCGAAACGTTTTCAAAATTTCCACTTACAGTCTTACCCCATACACCCATTTTAACCAAATTTCGATAAAAAAAATTGAATGCTACAATCTGTAATAAAATTCGGTGAACTCCAAGCTTACCCCAAAAAGCTTCTTTAATCAAATTCGGTGATAAGTCCTTGATTTGATGAAAAATAAAGCTTACTATGGTGAAAGGCATGGAGCTTATCTTTGGCCCATTTTCATCAAAATTAAATTTGATGAAAGATCTTGTGAATAGTGCTGCCCTAAACACATAATGCTTGCAATCTACTAAAACTCAAATGGAGTTGTCAAGAACCAAAATATTTCAACAACGCAATCTAACTCGTGCAAGAACGAGAAAAACGAATCACAGATCATCAAACACAAACCACAATGTAACTTGATGATGCAGTACCCTAATTTATCTCCTAATTAAACCCTTTTTAGTCTTTTTCCCTTGTCATATTTTCAGTATTTTCTTCTTTTATTTTTCGCCTTATGTTTTTGGCGGGAGAGACGGTTACATGTAACACGTGAAGGAGGCAGTATAAAGAGAGAGGGAGAAGGATGGAAAGCATGTGGAATGTTAATTGTCATTTTCTCTTCTTTTTTTTCTGGATCTCTGTAAACTCTTCCTTGAGCTTAATCTGAGAATTTCTGAGTGCCATTTAATTACTCAGTTGTTCCCAATTTCGTGAAAATCTATTTCGATTCTCCGCCAATTTGACGATCAGTGATATGGCTGAAGGAACCAGATCTCACGATCTTAAGCGACTCGAAGAAACCATCAAAACTGTGAACCAATTGCAAACGACTACAGAAATCCAAGCAGCAGCTATGATGAAACAAGGCGAAGCTCTGGAACGACCAACCAAAGTGATCAATGAAGTCAAAAACCTTATCTCAGCCATATCCCTCAAACACGACCAGTTAGCAGCTCAGGTAACAAACGTTTCAGCCTCGTCTACCCCAAATTTCTTACGTAATGTTCCGTTCAATAATGGAGGGGATAATGGGGGAAATTATGGTGGTAACTGGGCAAACAATAGATTCAATCGAATCGATTTTCCCAAATTTAGTGGGGATGATCCTGAAGGATGGGTCTATCGCTGTGAGAAATTCTTCGAAATTCATAATATCGATGAACCTCAGAAACTACGTTTGGCTAAAATCATTTGGAGGATAAGGCC
This sequence comes from Gaultheria prostrata, assembly GCA_036023075.1. Classification (NCBI taxonomy): domain Eukaryota; kingdom Viridiplantae; phylum Streptophyta; class Magnoliopsida; order Ericales; family Ericaceae; genus Gaultheria; species Gaultheria prostrata. Next base: position 4,387 of record JAXBDA010003082.1, on the reverse strand, counting down.
ATTAGTTGGTACAGGTGGTTTGAAAGATCACATACAGTGAGAACATGGAGGGAATTTACCGTAGCCCTCATTGCTCGTTTCAATGAGACTGCATATGAAGATGCTGTGGGGCAACTTACCAAGCTCATACAGACTGGATCCGTCAAGTTGTATCAGGAAAGATATGAAGAATTGGCAAATAGGACTACAGGGCTGGGAGAAGCTTTCTTTGTAAAGCTGTTTCATCAGTGGCCTGAAGGAAGAGATAAAGGCGGGGGTCCTAATGTTTAGGCCTACTACAATTGCCCAAACCATGGGATTAGCTAGACTTCAAGAGGAGGCCACAGAGGCCTTAAAGAAATCCGAAAGCCCAGCCATGTTCAACCAGAAACCAGTGTACTCCCCAACAAACTATTCAGGAAATTCAACCAACACCAACCATTACAAAACACCCCAAGCCTATACCACCACTTCCAAATATAATTACCCAAACCCTGCCCCAATTCAAACCAAACCATTAGACTCTTACCCACCTGTGCTCAAGTTAACTTCCAAGGATATAGAGGACAAAAGGCAGAAGGGCTTGTGCTATGGCTGTGATGAAAAATATTATAGAGGGCATATATGAGAAAAGGCAATTGTTTATGCTTGAGGCTGAGGACGAGGAGGAGGTGTTTGAAGAAGCCCAAACTGGAAGTGATGACATAGACCAGCACCTTGAACCTGAAGACTTACACATCTCAGTTCATGCCATCTTACAAGACTATGAGAATTCGTGGGAAAGTTAAGAAGTGCCCTCTAACCATCCTCATAGACTCGGGCAGCACTCACAACTTTCTAGACCCCATCATGGCAAAGAGATCTGGGCAGAACATCCAGCAGAATATTCCCTTAACAGTTGTGGTAGCTGATGGTATTAAGTTGACAAGTAAGGCCACAGTGCCCAATTTCAAATGGTTGATGCAGGGTACTGACTTTCAAGCAGACATGAGACTACTACCATTGGGGGGCTGTGACATGGTTTTAGGGGTGGAATGGCTCACCGCTTTAGGCCCTGTATTATGGGATTTCAAAGAGTTGAGAATGGAATTCCAGGCTCAGGGCAAGAAACATGTGCTTAGGGGAGGAAACTCAGTGGAGATACAACAAGTTTCTTCTACACAAATGCAAGACCCACTCAGGAAGAAACCTCAAGGTATGTTGGCACAACTCAGTGTCATGCAAGGGGAAGAATCAGCAAAACAACAACAGAAGGAAGGGACTCAGGTACCATCTGAACTTGCTCAACTGTTAGTGCAATTTAAAGATATTTTCCAAGAACCATATGGACTTCCACCTTGTAGAAGTCAAGACCATAAGATTCCCTTAAAAGCAGATACCCAACCCCCTTGTTCCAGGCCTTACAGGTACCCTTACATTAAAAAAACTGAGATAGAGAAGATTGTCGCTGAGTTGTTACAAGCTGGGATGGTGAGACCTAGTACTAGCCCATATTCATCACCAGTCCTCTTGGTAAAAAAGAACAATAGCTGGAGGATGTGTGCGGACTATAGAGCTTTGAACAAGGAAACAATAAAAGACAAATTCCCCATTCCCATCATAGATGAATTGCTAGATGAACTGCAAGGAGCCCAATATTTCACCAAACTTGATCTTAGGTCTGGCTACCATCAGATCAGAATGTTCCCTCCAGATGTTAAAAAGACTGCTTTTACGAATTCTTGGTAATGCCCTTTGGCCTCACTAATGCGCCTTCCACTTTCCAAAGCCTGATGAATGAGGTTGAATGAGGTTTTTAGGCCTTTCTTAAGGAAGTTAATGCTGGTATTTTTTTATGATATCTTAGTGTACAGCAAGACCTGGAATGAACACATGAAACATCTAAGGGTTGCCTTTCAAACATTAAGGGAGCACAAGCTATATGCAAAGGCCTCTAAATGTGAGTTTGGAAGAACTGAAGTGGAGTATTTGGGCCATGTCATCAATGGGGAAGGAGTGTCAGCAGAAAAAGGGAAGGTTGAGAGCATGCAAAAATGGCCCAAACCTACCACTATCAGAGCCCTAAGGGGATTCTTGGGCCTCACTGGATATTATAGAAGGTTTGTGAAAGATTATGGAAAAATCAGTAAACCACTCACTGATTCACTATAAAGAAATGCCTTTACTTGGAATACAGAAGCTAAGGCAGCCTTCACTCAACTCAAACTAGCCATGACAACCACTCCAGTGTTGGCCTTACCTGATTACTCCAACACTTTCACAGTGGAGTGTGATGCTTCAAGAAGAGGTGTGGGAGCTGTATTGATGCAGGAGGGCAGACCCATAGCTTTTTACAGTAAATCCTTAGCCCCCAAAAATTTGGGACTCTCCACTTATGAGAAGGAGTTACTAGCTGTGGTTATGACAGTGCACAAATGGAGACATTACTTACTGGGCCATCACTTTAAGATCAAGACTGACCACCTTAGCCTTAAGTACCTTATGGAGCAGAAGATCACCACAACCATGCAGCAGAAGTGGTTGACAAAACTCATGGGGTTTGACTATGACATTAGTTACAAACAAGGGACAGAGAATAAGGTAGCTGATGCCCTCTCCAGAGTAGGCCCAACTACAGACAACCAAGCTGAAATGTTGGCCATTTCCATGGTCCTGAGTGGTTGGGTCAAGGAACTAAAAGACAGCATAGCACATGATTCAGGGCTACAAAAAGTGATAGCTGAATTGCAATATGAGCCTACTAGGCACTCCAAATATCTCTGGCAGCATGGATTGCTGTACCATCAGTCCAAATTGGTAGCGGGTAACTCTCCTACCCTCAAACAGAAACTCATCTGTGAACACCATAACAGTGCCATGGGAGGCCACTCAGGTAGGGAAAGGACATACAAAAGGTGAAGGGAGGCTTTTTATTGGAAAGGAATGAGCCAAGAAGTACAGACCTTTGTGGAGAATTGTGATATCTGTCAACAGAACAAATCTGAAAACACTAAGACCCCTGGCCTTCTCCAACCCCTACCAATACCAACCAGAATATGGGCAGACATTTCTATGGATTTTGTGGAAGGGCTGCCAAACTCTTATGGGAAGACAGTAATTCTACTAGTGGTGGACAGACTGACTAAAGCTGCTCATTTCATTGCTCTGGCTCACCCATATACAGCTACAGATGTGGCCCAAGCATTACTGGATAACATCTACAAGTTACATGGTATGCCAACCACCATTGTGTCAGACAGAGACCCTATCATCACCAGTGCCTTTTGGAAAGCCTTATTCCATCTTCAAGGGACAAAATTGTGTCTTAGTTCTTCTTATCGCCCTCAAACAGATGGGCAGACTGAGGTTATAAATAGATGCATAGAAAACTACCTCAGGTGCACGACAGGAGATGGACCAAAACATTGGACTAAATGGTTACCCCTGGCTGAATGGTGGTATAACACCACCTATCATGCATCAACTGACACTACTCCTTGTGTCTTATGAAGCACTCTATGGTCAACCCCCTCCAAGTTGGAAATATTACATCCCTGGTACTACAACCATTGCAGCTGCAGACTCTACCCTCCAAGACAGGCAAACCATGATGAAAATACTGAAGGCACACCTGGAAACTTCTCAACATAGGATGAAGCAAATGGCTGGTAAACATCGAAGTGAAAGGACTCTGGAAGTAGGGAACTGGACTTATCTTAAGTCGCAACCGTACAGACAATATACAGTGGCACATAGAGAGAATGCCAAACTTGCCCCCAAGTACTTTGGCCCATTCCAAGTTATCCAGAAAATTGGACCAGTGGCCTACAAACTAGCACTACCCCAAGAGTCCAAAATACATCCAGTGTTTCATATCTCTCAACTTAAGAAAAAGCATGGGCCCAACGTGCAGCCAACCCCAACTTTGCCCATCCAAACATCATCTGGCTAGCTCCATGTGGCACCTGTGGCAATTCTGGACCGAAAACTTGAGAAGAAGCACAACAAACTTGTGACCATGGTCCTTGTGCAATGGTCCAATACAGTGCCAGAGGATGCAACTTGGGAACCCCTATATAAGCTACAACAACAGTTTTCTGTTTCAACCATGGGGACAAGGTTGATTTGAAGGAGGGAATGATGCAGTACCCTAATTAATCTCCTAATTAAACCCTTTTTAGTCTTTTTCCCTTGTCATATTTTCAGTATTTTCTTCTTTTATTTTTCACCTTATGTTTTTGGCGGGAGAGACGGTTACATGTAACACGTGAAGGAGGCAGTATAAAGAGAGAGGGAGAAGGATGGAAAGCGTGTGGAATGTTAATTGTCAGTTTCTCTTCTTTTTTTTCTGGATCTCTGTAAACTCTTCCTTGAGCTTAATCTGAGAATTTCTGAGTGCCATTTAATTACTCAGTTGTTCCCAGTTTCG
>JAXBDA010003081.1:0-37373 GCA_036023075.1 Gaultheria prostrata | reverse complement strand
CCAATCCGATCCGCGAGTCACGGATCGGTTCCGGATTTGTCCACGGATTTTCAACTTATTCTAAAAAAAATCATCAATTCATTTAAAAATCCAAACTCAACATTGAAACAAACACTTCACTAGTACATTTAATAGATGATAATATAAAGCATCAAGAAGAAAATAGAAAGAGCAGTCACTGGAAAAATATAATGAAAGTTTATTAAACATTCCAACAAATTAATTGAACAAATCTAAACTTGAACATTATGAAATTAAAATAGATAGCCAAAAAACAATACCGAAGATTCATTTTGAATTCCAAACACAGTAGGCTATAACCTTCCTATCAAAATATCAAATTGTCAATATTATAAAGGTGGTAAAATTATTTATCTATACTTATATATTTATTTTTAAAAAATTATATATAATAAAATCTCACGGTCCGGATCGGTTAATCCACGGTTTCAAAATCAAAATCCGTGTCTGGACCGCGAGTCAAGGTTTTTTACTTTTTGAATCCGTGTCCGGACCATTAATCCACGGTTAAAATAAAAAAGGCACAGATCGGTTCGGTCCGGACCGGATTCACGGTTCACCGGTTTTTTTTAGCAGCCCTAATAAAAATGAACCAAGCTTTTTCGAGTTGAGTCGAGCTTTAGAATGTTAAGCTCAGCTTGTTTTAATGATTAATACATGAGCCTAAGCTCTGCTCAACTGCTAAATGACCTGATCTGATCTGAGACTTAATGAGCCGAGCCGAGCCGAGCCTCGAGTTGCTCGAGAGCAGCTCCATTCGTTTGCAGCCCTAGATTATAGTATATACCAAATGGCCAAGTACCATTAAAGATGAAGGATAAATTGGTTAGGTTGGAAATGGTTATGCCAAGAACCATAGATATAAATGGCAGACGGATTCATTAAAAGTCAAAAGCAGTTTAAAACTTGTCCACTTAAGAGAAACTGCAGGGAAGAGTCGGCATTTTTTTTTTTTTTTTTTGAAAAGTGAAGAGTCGGCATTTCATGTTAACTGATGTACAATCAAATATAGACCATACAAAACCCTTTTGATCATTTGTGACATCTCCCAAAAAGCCTTTGCATCCTTCATTGTTTGGGGCGGTATCTGGAACGGAGATTATCGAGTCTCTCTGCATACTCCATTGGAGTTGCATTGCTGCAAAATATGTCATCCCATATCCTGTGGAGATCTGTATATAGAAGATAAAAGGTCAACTTAATTAGTTTCTCTTATTCTGCACAGCTTATCACACCAACGCTCCGACAGAGGGAAGAGAGAATTCTGAGGGCAATGATGTCGTGATGATTCACATTGTTTCAGTAATGTAGACCAGTACGAAAGATATTTTATAGCTTGCATATTTGTGACTAAAACTAGTGGCACAAAATTGTAATCGGTGGTAAAGTCGACACAAACTATGTTACAGGGATACTTCATTTTGGCTAACGTGTTAATGTGTCTGACACGCGTATCCATTTTGGACACCTGGATTTGGACACCTGGATCCTCTAATTGTCATGATATTTACGGGAAAAAAATATCAAATTTGCTTGAAAAGCCATATTTCTAGTCTTTCACATTGACATGAAATAGCAAAAACATATTTTTCTTAACCCCTTCTTGTTTAAATACATTTTTAATATAATTCACGATTTTATAATCTGAAAAAATTATGCAATATATACTAAAAACAAGTGTTCATGACGTGTCCCCATACCCGTACCCAATTAGGGAACACATATCCCAGTATCCTAAGATTTAAGTTTAGGAAGACCCGACGCTTGGACTCGCACCCGAATCAGATACTGACGAGTCCATGTAACATAGGACACAAATGAAAGGCAGTTTTGAAAATTTGAAGTTCAACCATGCATCAGGAAAATGGAGAGTCATATAAGCCAAAGGCGTTGTGAGGCAACCTTTCCATCATTCCATGCCTTTCCACTCACTCTATAAGGGTACCGATGTAACACAAATACATAAATGCATGCAGATCATATAATTCAGAAGATTGCTGTATGGAAACATACCAGCTCTCTCTGCCAAGGAAAGGCACATGACGATCATGTCAAATCTCGAGACCTTGGCCAAATTTTCTAAATATTTGACAGCCAAATCCATTTCCTCACTGGCAAACAGATAAAACCATAGTCTTAGCCATAGACTATAAGTAACGTAACAGGAATTTTCAAACATTTCACCTAAAATCATCAGATAACCAACAAGGGAAAAAAACTCGCGTACTTACGTGAAAAAAGTGGCAATACACCTAATAATGTCGATTAGCAATGGAGCAGATAAAGCATTTTTAAATATCTGCGGTAGCGCAACTGGTGATGTCACCTAACCATGCAAAAACCAATAGTCAGGACTCAGGTGCTATATGGATGAACTGTCTGAAACAACAGAAGTTATTCAAAGTTAAGGGAATTAGCAGTAACAATAATTCCCCAACTTTGACATGCCAAGCGTGAATGCCTATTGATTAGGCTACCACAGAAATCAACATTCGAGTTTAAGGCTACTAGCACAAACAAGGCAGCGGTCCAGTTTTGTAGTTTTAGTCTTTTAGTGGAAACCATCAGAGAGAGAGTACAAATCAGCCTCACTCAATTGACAGTCAATTGTTCTTGCAAGAAAAACAAAAGTTCATCAAACTAAGAGGGATGTGGGCGTGTAAATCAGGTACTTCGCATCCTATATTACAGGAGAAGAACTGTTTTTGCTCCAAGAGTGATACATAGCGCGATTAGCCCCTCCCTATCCCAACCCACCAACCTATCCCGGATTTAATTTTGTTCACCCTCTTATTACCCTCCCTCCTATTAATTGAGGTAGCGTGGATCCCACAAAAAGTGATGTCATCCTTACAAAAAATGTATTGCTGAGGTGGGACATACACCATTTCAACCAATAAGAGGGAGTTCACCCTCTTTTAAGGAGGGTAAAATTGCACTCACCTATCCCAGGTCTTCAGTATCACGACAAGAGAGTTTGGAAGCTAAGCTAGGAGGCACCTTTACTGGACTTGTACTTTAATCGAGTACGAATAACAAAGAAAACAGCAATATAGACAAGATTGTCGAGTAAGATCACCATTGCAGACCTTCAATAAACGAGCTTGTAAATTACGATCACCCGCAAGTCCTCGCCAAGAAGCCTCAAACTGATAAGCTGACTTTGGAGGGGTGATGTTTTTTGCTGCTTCAACCTTTGCTAGAGAAGCTGCTCGAGCAGCAAGCTCCTGCACTGATGGTTTGAGCTCTTGCGCTCTTTGATTTCTCTGATAAGGATTAGAAAAGAGAATTGCTCAAATAAGGAACCACATAATCTTCCAAAGATCGAAAGAGAAAGACCTCATCATGGACAACTAAAAATAATAATGCATATAATACCATAAATGATAAAGTGCATTTTGAGGCATCTCACACATTTATGGTAGAACATGGCAGTTGTATGGAAGCTAGTTTGATCAAGTCAACTAGTTATGCTACTGAACAAGCTTAACTTTTAGCAGATAAAGTTCCATAAGGAACTCTCAGAAGCAGATGTCTTCAAAAGCACAATGCATTCTTCTTGTCACTAAGACCAGATGGGGAGGGATGGCCACTTATATTAAGTCCTTGATGATGGATCTCATCAAAAGTCAAATGTGGTTCTTTGCAAGTAACCAGAAATAGCAGGCATTTTTCATCTAATTACACTTTTAGTTAGCTAAGAAATGAGCATAGAAACTGAAGTGAAACAGCAATTCTACAATGCAAGAAAAAAACATGAAGCAGCAACCATTTTATTCCAGGAGTAACCAAAGAAAGTGCTAGTAGCCACCTCGGTAATAATATCAATCAATTTGTTTAACTAAGACTAAAACAAATGCCAAAAATCAGGTACCATGTTGGTGCCTGAAAAAGACCTTAGTGTGCTAGTTAGATCCCCAAGAGCCTAGGCCATTACAATTTACAATCTACAAACAGATGGAAATGGTTGTTTTTATTGATCTTAAGCCTAAACTTACCATGAAAAGGGAGGATGTAACATCTTGATTTATTTAAGACAGTTAAAAGTAGTTACACAATGACTGGGGTTCTTCATCACCCTTAAGACTAAACTTAGAATTGGAAGGAAGAAGACATGCACCATCAAATGGCTTCCTATATGTTTAACTTTGTAGAGGTGAAAAAATTCTATAAAGTTCCTCACCTTTTTATTCAACCTGGAACAAGAGATCGATAGGAAAGAATGAAGGAAAAAAAAAAAGGAATTGTGGATACAATTATACTGCTGCATCCTTCTTAAACCAATGGAAGGCATTACTAGTGTAATGAAATGAAGCAATGATCTAACTGTAAGACCTTATAGCTCACCAAAGGAGAACTCTGGACAGCATCTTCACGAGAGGTATCGGTTTCTTGTCCCTTACTTCTTGTCCCTCTGCTTGCTATTTCTACAACAGGCATGGATGCATTTCCAGGAACTTGTCCACCAGCGTCCTGCCAATAGCATTGAAAGTCGGGAAAATCAAATTGTTGAAACAAACTACATTCTCGGAAAGCATGCAGTTACAAATATTTCCAGAAATCAAGTCGCCTCATGCATTCACTAAAGATGCATCAATTAGTCTCATGATAGTGCTTTTTCAGATGCAACAAAAGGTGATCGCAAGATCTTTAATCCAATAGGTAAGCCTGGAGCGTATCAAGCAGAAGCATCCACAGACTTGCATACTGTTTCTCCAATGGTCCTGATATCAAGGAATACCTCCAAGCTCTGCTACGATCAGATATTTTAAATAAATTAAATTCTGCTTTTCAAATGATAGCTTTTTCCCTACCAAGAATGGTCACAAAAACATGATCTAAACCGTATTTTTCCTATTTGAAGATTCATTTTAATTCACCAGATCTTTGACTAGCAACATTAGCCAGCCATAAAGTTTGTGATTTCGAATGGAGCCCCCAGAAAAGGGCTAGAAGTTTCTCATAAATGCATTTTCCCTCCCTTTTCGAATTTGAACCAAATATCAAGGAACAACAAGAACCTCAGCCAATTCGTTACGATCTTCTTTAATTGCAGCAGCTCCCATTTTCTGAGAACTACTTGATACAAATTGGACACCTCCAACGTGTCCATTCCCTTCCACCTTTGACTTTCCAGCTTTTTCCACTCCTTGCACAGAGCTTCTCAATGCTCCAGATGCCTTCTTTAGAAGCTCCTGTAAAAGACAGCTTGAGCGACTGGCAGGTTCTTTACCAATCTATAAGCAACAACATACCTCTGGGCATGGTAAAATATTACCTTCTTATACAATGATTTAGCTTCAACACACTGCTTTTTGACCTCTTCATTGTTCGGCTCCAAACTCAGGGCAAATTCAGCATCTGCAGTCAGCTATACTTATCAAATCAAGACATGGCAAACAAGAAATGCTAAACAATAAGAAATGAGCTAGTCAAGAACTAGTATTTTCAGGAACTCCCATACCATCACTGGATTCTTTAAGTTTTCCAAGTTCTTTTCTAGCTGTTGATCGACGTGAGTATGCTTTAATGTAACGATCATCTAAATTTAAGGCCTCTGTGCAGTCATCCTCAGCCTCTTGGAATCTAATCAACCATTCATAAGAAGAAACAAACCAGTTAGGATTCATATAGATGAGTCGTTGCACGGTGAAGCTTTGATGTTCAGCAAATTGAATAGCCTATTACACATACAATGTACTTAATCTTAATAAAAGATCTGGCGGATTAGAAATCAAGTAATGCCAACATGGAAAAACATTTTACAGTGACTACTTCCACAATGATAAATCACCACGCAATGGATTGCTGACAATAAATTGTTAAATCAATTTCCCATCTGAGAACTGCAAGTTTGCCTAAAAAAAAAAAACTGCAAGTTTCGGTGATTGTGTTTCCGCCGCAGCCTCTCATGTAATCTCAGATACAACTATAATGAAGGATGGGGAAGGTACATGAATATTTGCAATAGTGGCTCATTGTTCATTAGAAAGAAGGGAACAACATGTGTTGAGTAATTAGGTCCACAGAAACACAAACTTCAAAATTGGGAGGGTGATCCTCCCGGTAAACTGGCTGGTCCACTCCAATTTACATGCCAAAGGATTTTCGTAATGGCCAATATCAGATGAAAAGGAGTCAGAAGGAGCCATATCAAGTGGGAAACTTGGAGCCTGTCTATTGTTAACTTCTAATTATGTTAGACAAATGTCTAAAAGGCTAGGGTACGGGTGATAGCTGATGGCAATAACAGAGATTTGACAGCTGCCAATCTTTCCTAAAGGATCTCTGCAAGTTTCTAGGTCCTGTTAAAGAAGGGTCCAGGTTGTTTTCATGAAGGGTTGAGTTTTGAGAATGCAATGAAAAGTGAGATAGCTTTGAATTAGGATTTGAATCTACAATCATGTGCATGATATTGACAATAGGTACCAGCTTTCTATGGTCCCATCGAGCATCAACAATAGGTTGGAGGAAGCACAAATTTTCAGACTCAGATTATTTCTCCACTCAACACCAATGCTTAACTGCTTCTACGAAAAGTCTTTACTGGCATCCAGAAGAAGAAGTGAAGAACTTGCCTTTTTATTTTAAGATAAGCCATTGCTCTATTTCCGTAAGCTACAGCAGTTGGTGATAATGCGATGCTCCTAGAATAGCAGTCAATTGCTTCTTTAAATTTCTTCTGTTTAAAGTACTCATTACCCTGTAAATCGATAACAATCCAAGTCAGTAGCATCTATTTCTGCAATAGCACCATCGATGATCAAAATTTAACATTACTAGAACACATCATACCAACTCTTTCTCTGATGCAGCGTCAGGGGAACTCGCTTCTGTCATGAACCCACTCGATAAATTCCTGATTGAATCGTAGTTTCTCAAGTAGTCGTATTGTTTAGAGGTACTTGAATTATCAGCTATGGATGCTTTTGTCGTCAGTCTCCTATCCTCACCAACAACTCCGACCTTCTGAGAAGATGACACCTTCAAGGATGAACATCAAATTTTATCGCATAGTTCACCATACGCATACAGGCAGACACTTTATCAAGCTTTTATACTGTCCATGTTTCGCAAGTTCAGCTCCACTTATGAACATGGTCCTTAGTCACAAATATATTACCACACACTTTTCACCGCATCCTATGTAGCACAGACACGTCGTATGCATCAACGTACCGGTGTCGGACACCGGCACTCTCCGGACACGTGTCTGACACACAAATCCGAAGTGTTTCATTTTTTTTCTCTAACGTTTGGTGTGGTCCAGACACTCTCGCAACACTCGCAAGTCGCAACATACATTGGCGGTGTTAAACGAAATAGCCAAGAGTCTTGTTAAAGCTTAAAAAAGCCTTTCATGTTTGTATGACTATTGATTATAAACTTTTGTCAAGACATATAAGATAATGAAGTACTTTATGTTGAAATACTTTTGTGAATGATGTGATGATAAATAAGATGTAAGGTATACATGGTGTAACATATATAGAACTAGGACCTTTTTATTCATATAATTTAATACCTAAATTATACAAAACGTGTCCCCAACGTGTCGCGTCCTTCAATTTTTAATAATTTGCATGTTAGATATCGGTGTTCTGGTGCTACATAGACCACAACTGATCTGATTTAGAAAATAAGCACATGGTTCATCAGGGAAGCAAACAATGAGAACAGTATCTACAGATCTTCGACCCCTCAATTATGAACTTCACATTCTCTAAAGTTTGATGAAATTACGTCAACCAGACCCAGAAGAAAATCATACAAAAGAGTTCTACTTTGTAAGAGTTCGCCAATATATTTTTAAACCATCAAAGGGTTTCATAAATGTCCAAAAACAATGTACTTCTATTTCTCTCACTTCACTTATGATTCATGTCAGTTTTAAATATGAAAAAGAAGCAAATTGAAGGTATCTAAAATTACCAACTTTCCCGTGCCATGATCTTTTGATCTTACTTTCTTGTCTTTGTCATGAACTTTCATCTCCCAATCCTGCAAGTCGTTCAAAAATCCCTGGAAATCCTGGTGGATCGAACAATTCCACACACAAATTACACCATGCAAAAATTAGCCACTTCTAATTAATTTAATTGCCAGAATGATAGTTAAACTCGAAACTGAATCTCAACAAAATTCCCACTTAATTTACCATAGAATATCAAGTAAAACACAGCATTTTAAAACTATTTCGCCCAATTAGGGTCAGTTCCTCATCTTCTTTCAAACACAACACTAAGCAAAACATTCAACACTACCATTTCCTTTTCTTCCCATTAGCTCTCTGACCCAACCAAAGAGTAAGACAAACATAAACCAACAACTGCAAAAGCCTTGAACACAAAACGAAAAGCAAAACCACCACATGTATATAAAAACAAAGCGACTTTAGCAAACAAATTGCTCTTCTGATTGATAAAAAAAGTCGTTAAATTTCAACTGGATTACTTAATAGAAGCACGCATGCCGAACTTAATTGACAAGAAGCAAAGAGAGAACGGGGGAGAGAGATAGATACCACAGCTTGATCGCGACCCTGCTTGTTCGAAGCCCTAGCCATTGGGTTTGGGAAAGCTGAGAGAAGAAGAAGAAGAAGATACACAAGTATACGAGATTGTGTATGTTTACGAGAGGAGTGCTCTCAGCTTGGCCAACGCTTTTTTCGGTGTTTCTGGATTTCGAAAGAGCTCTTTCTTTGGGTCTGTTTTCTCGGGGTGCTGTATTGCTGTTTTCGCTTTGTAGTCGCCACCGAGCTATTTATCTCGATAATTAATGGGGAATTGAACTTCGCACCTCCTTTTCAATACTTTCATCCTTTTTTTTTGTTTTTATTAGGGTGAAATTACTAAAATACCTCTCCATTTTATAATCCCTTGGGGTGTAGATGTTGAAATGAAGGGGTATTTCAGTAATTTCACTCTAATAAAAACAAAAAGGGAGTGCAAGTGTTGAAATAGGGGGTGTGAAGTTCAATTCCCTAATTAATGATTCAGATTTCATCTTTAACAATAAAGAGTTTGGATTTGTAAAGAGTTGAGATGAAACTAGGACCGTTAAAAACATATCCAATAGCTTGGATGGGGCGACCTAGAGCCCTTTCGCCTTCTGAGTGAAAGTTCACGGGTCATATTTGACCAGATTCCGGTCAGATTTGGCCCGGCCAACATTTCATCAGGTTGGTCTAGAACTGGCCCGATCCCAACAAATAGGCTTGTCGGTTACGACCGAACAAGGCTTCGAGTTGTAGTTGGTTGGATTGACGGGTTTAAAAAAAGCCCTCGACTTATAACTCCAACCCCTGGCTTCAAATTGGAGATGTCAATTTTTTTTTAAGGCTTATGTGACATTTGGCATCTCCAATTTAACATCAAACCCTCCCACTCCAACTCTTTTTGAATTTTTAAACAAAAGTGGATTTGACTGGTAAAAATGTTACCTTTAAATTTGGCATAAAGGGTCGTGCTTCAAATCCACGTGAATTTGAAGAAGAGAAATGCACAAGGGTGCAATTGGTTTTATAAGCCTATTTTGACAACTCCACTTACCACCTCACTTTTGATATGTGGGTTGAACGAAAAATCTATAAGCGCCAACAATGAGTCAATTAAAAGTGGTAATGATTCACGGTGACTCTCTGAGAACCAAATTGATAATGGCTTGGCACTGGATATGGCTGGCATAAGGTAATCATTTTGTGATTTTTGTGCAGAAAATCGAGTAACCAGTCAAAAACATGACCTTGTCAATAAACATGACGTCTTGTTTTGGCTTTAGTAAGCTGCTAATCTATGGTTACATAGCTTGGAGGTTAAAACAGATTGAAGGATCATGGCTTTTCTTACCATCTACTGCACAAGCGTGTACAACTCATCTAAGCGCCTTGTTGGAGGCACTTCTTGATGCATCTGGATGAAACGGAAGTGACGCATAGCCTTCGCAAAAGAAATGAGGTACTTCCTGATGCATCTGGACAAAATGGAAGTGAAATGAGGTACTTTCTGATGCATCTGGCCGAAATGGAAGTGCCGCAGAGCTTTCGGGAAGGAAATGGCTGCGCAGGTTGCTTAGCATATCCAGGATACCAAATTTATAATGACCACGTTCTATAATTTTATGCCTCGTTGAATTAAATAGCTGCAAGTCTGCAACCCTTTCACCGAAAACCAAAGGAAATATTTAATAAATTTTGGCAGAGATGCGAGGTTTAATAGATTTACAAGGTGATAAAACCTCAGTAACCGAACGCATAAGTAGTAAAGTAAACAACAGAAAAAAAAAACATGTTATACATACAAGTACTTGAGCTGGGTTTTTATTGCAGTTCAAGTCTCAGTAAAAAGCTCTCAACCAGAAATAACATACGCCATTCATCCTCCCTCCAATTGAGAGATTTGATGCATGCAAAAATTAGGCCGCATTGTCCAAGCAACAACTCGTCAAAGGATGGTTGATTGACCAAATACGTGATCCCCTTTGCAATAATAGCAATAGCGGCCAAGAATACTTAGAACCACAACGGCAGTAACGGCAACCTGCAAGACTACATGATTAACATGCAGTCATAGGCTGCATCTTCTCATGAACTGCCTTGTAGCATTGAAGGCTGCAGAGGGGGAGTTTTGACTTGGAATCCCGGTACTTGTATGAATTTGTACAAGATGGACCGGCACATTTCTCACGCGGAGGAGGGTAGCTGAAAAAATCACGTAAAGAAAAAAACAGAGAGAGATCATCAGGCAACAGGAATTAAGGTCAAAGTCAGATAAGCTAAGCGACGTAATATCAAGTACGTCTATAACAGAAGTAAGATTTGAATGGAAAGACACTTGATAAATTCCCCCTTATCATATTTATGGAACAAAGAATGCACTGGGAAGAAATTTAACAAAAATACCACAAGAGCCGTTAGAAGATAACATCTACTCAAGGGTGAAATTGATAAGTTGTACAGTTGGAAAAATAGTCTTGACGTACTGTATATTGACTTTCAAAACTGATTTCTTTCCTCGCTTATTTGGGATACGGAAAGATGTTATGTTCCAATCATAGAATTCTAGAATTCCCATTGCTAGATGTCCGAGGCAAGAAAACCTGCTTCCGGAATTTGATTTCCCAACTCCATACAAGCTCAGAACACAAAAGTAACATTTATACACAGATTCCACACAAGATAAGTGGATTCTTACCTACAAGCCTTGGGTTCGAATATACTTGGCAGACCCATCTCGTTGGGAAATGTCACAACACTACCAGTGGGACCAATAAACCATCTAACAGTGTTGGACGCGAGTGTCATTGCGTTGGTGGCTCTTTCCTGCATCAATTTACACACGTACCATGAATCAAAAAAGAAAAATTCAAAAGATGGAGAGTGTCACTCCTTATGCACAACTTGTTACCTGTGCCAATTCCTCTTGCCGCTGCTTCATTTTATCCTCCCGCTTCTTCCTACTGGAATCTTGGCCCAGTATTTTTCTAATTGCTTCGGCCTGTAAGATACAGAACATATACACTTGACTTTCGATTATTATAAATGCTCACATGTGAAAGCGAAGAATAAAAGAGAGATGATACAAACCTAAACTCTTGGCAATTTTTAAAACATTGATGATAACATTTATAATAGATACCCAAAAAAAAGAAGAAGAATATACCTCAGATTCCCGAGCTGCCTTCTCCACTTGCATCCTACGTCTTTGCGCCACCTCAACTTTCTTAAGCTGCAGCTCTACTTCAGAGAGTTTCTCCTTTTGCTCTGTCATCAGTACAAACAATAAAACAAAAAAATTGAAGTTTGGAGAAGATAAAACAAGCACCAGAAAGGAAGAAAATATTAAAATATTCAACACCCACCACTATCACAAGGAGTCAAGGACAGTAAGGAAAAAAGTGAAGATACTTACTTCTAGAAGCAGGGGGCAACCCATTTGGGAACTCAATTACACTTGCACCAGAATTGGAAGAAATGTGTTTGACAGATTCAAGGGCCCTTTGACGAGTAGTTATGGCCATCTCCCTCTTACCATCTCCTAAATCATCAACCAACTCCTTTCTCTGCTTCTTCTTCGTTGTCTCAGGCTCACCACCAGAAACCAATAGTTCCTCTTCCACATAATCAATATCTTTGAATGTTCTCACTGATCTAGATTTTTTAACTGCATCAACGGAGGGCCTGCCAGCAAAATTTCTATTTAACACCTTTGAAATCTTGTGTCGCTTTCTGCTTCCTACGTCATCATCACTTTCGTATTCTGCATTATTTTCAGCAGCCCGCTTAGAAAATTTGAGCTTCTCAAGGTATCGCAGCTCTTCATCATCGTCATTTTCATCATCAAAGGCTCCATCTAGAGAACGTTTCTTAGGGACACGCTTGCTCTTGCGGACTGGCTCAAACTTGTCGTGCATGCTAGAGACACTTTCCTCAATTTTCTTCCCCCTCAAAGAATTTGGATTCATTACACTAAAACCACTACCAGAATGACCCTTCAATTGGACTCCTCTCAAGCCACTTCCCTTGTCCGGAGAAGAACGATCGTCATCCGAAGTATCCTGCATCAAAATGAAAAGGAAATGTTGGATCGCTCTAATTTTAGTTATTTATCAAACAAACTGTTAAATTTTTATTTTTATTTTTTGCTAAGTCACCAACTGTTAAGTTGATGAAATGGATTCTCTGCAAAGTGGAATGAGAAATGATATTCCCTCCTGTGACTACTATCCAATAAACGAGTTCATCTTTTAACCCATAGAGAGGTGTAATTGGAAAGTTGGAGACATCAAACATGACAACTTGCATTTAAAATCTACGGACAACCATATCATCCTGACAAATCCAAAGTAAGGGGGAATAGAAACGTCTATAGTTTGACATTTGATATTCTGTAGTTAAGTGGTTATCTGTTTTGGACTTCATGCTACTACAATCAAAAGCTCCAAGAAAAACCCCACAACTAGAAGATTCAGCACATAGAAAATAAACATTACAGAACAACCATAAATGACAAACAGACAACTTAAAAAAATTTAATTGACGTGTAGTCTCCCTATTTTTACTGACCTGCAGTCGTCCTATTGCCAATGGATTTTAAATCAAACATTATGAATATATAACGGGCATCAAGGGAATGTCTCTTGCATACCGAAAGACTACGCCAAATAACAAAATGGCCCTTTACACCAGTGTATGTATCAAAAAGAGCCATAGAAAGTCTAACAATTGGTCATGGACAGATTGTGACTCCCAACTAAGTATCACGCCAACAATAGATTTTGACTCCCAGCTCAGACTCCCTCTACTCCGATAGACAGTCGGTTCATTGTCCCTTGTCCATTTAAGAGGCTGCAAATATCACAAACTGGATGTGATTACTTTATTCTCACTTCCAAGTCCAACAACCAGAGACACAGTTCTACACAGTTAGTGTAGCCAGAAGCATGCACATGGGGGTGTTATTCCAATTTATCAATATTTGATTTATTTACTAGTACGAACCAACATAATAAGATAAACCATAAATACCGAAAGGCGGCATCTATTTACCTGATGAATCAGCTTCGGCCGAGGACGAGAGTTAAGAGAGGAATTAGAAGACTTCATAGAAGAAAATTCACCCATAGAAGCTCCGGCAGCCGTGGAGTTAGCATGTATAGTTCGTGTGACACCACCAACCTTAAGCTTTACCTTTTTCACTTTATTCTCACTTCCTGGGCCATCTGAAGCTACATCCGATTGCCCATAAGGAAAAGAACCATACCTACCACTTATTCTCCTGCTTATTTGGGTATCTGCTGCAACAAGATTAGTAGATGAAGCCCTTGAACTGCATTGGTTCAAATTAAGTTCCTTTTTCCAATGGCCATGTTCATTATTCTGGTCACTGCTAGCATTGTCTAAATTATCATGGCAATCTACAAAAGGCTGAGAATCACTACGAGGACGCCGGGAGGAACTGCTCCTCTTCTTCCTTGCAGTTTTGCTTGTGTCACAGAAACCAAAGCTTTCCATGACAGTGGAAACGGCTGAACCACGAGCCAAATGCAGCTGTCTAGTCGTGGTGCTGCGAATGAAGTCACAATAAACAATGTGAATTGTATTAGATCAAAAATTTGTTATAAATCTCTAAGCAAATGCACGATATGTTGGTATGAGAACCAATAACATAAGAAATGTCAAGAAAATAAAATTCAGCATTCCAACAGAAATGGGGGAGCTCTTGGCGAGGAGACCTTAGGATAAGTTGCTAAAACAAACAGGAGGGGACGATCGATCCATTCGGTATAATTCCGAAGAAAGAATTTCGAGGAGAAAACTCAAGCAAGCAACAAAAGGCGTATTTCAGAAAGAAAGAAAAAAGGCAGAAAATGCTTTAAGGACCATGAAGATACACGAATACTTCAAGAGAACTGCAAACAATACAAACTAATGACATGACAAAATTCAAACTTTTTAAAGAGAAATCCCCCCAAAACACACAGAATTCATGTAGCAGACTAAAATTACACAAAACCCAAGCTAGTCAACCCAAGACAACAAGAGAACCAAGACAACAAGAGAACCACAGAACCACACACAAAACTACAAACAATTACTAGATCAGAAAAAAATCATGAAAAAATAGCAGGGGGGAATTCATCAATTACGCAAACATAACACAAAGAGAGAAATCTGAAGGAAATCCGGTGCAAAAAAACCACGAACAGAACAAAATCCACATACCCATATGGTAAAATCTCACAAATCAAAGACCAAAAAACGAAAAAACCTACCTTTGGACGAAGAACTTCAAAATCTACCGAAGAGGCCATAAGAAGAGAGAGATACAGAGATTGTGAATAAGGGTAAAGGTCTGGTTTTTCCTTTTGTTTTAGGGGACAGATGGAGAGGTGTGGTTGGTTTGAGAAAGGTGTGGGTCAGGGTGAAAACCAGAGTTAAATAAAATGGGTTTGGAGAGTTAGGGTTAGGGTTAGAATGAGGAAGGTGGTAAAGTAATAACAGAGGAGATATTTTTGGTGATGGTGTTGGAAGTTCACACCACCACTGTTGGGTCACCTTGTTGTAGCGATAACCCCAATTACCCATCTCTCTCTCTCTCTCTCTCTCTCTCTCTCTCTATCACTTTCTCTCTCTTCTCTGACCCTTTGGGAAGCTGGGCTTGCTGGTTGTGCGTGCGTAGGATAACAAGGTACGCACTCCCCGTGTATGTTACCCTCTCTTTCCTTCATCTGATGCTCCCCTGGCCCTGAACCTTTTTCCTTCTGTTTTGTTGGATTTTGACATTTTTGTTTTTTCCTTTCACTTTGTAGAAGGACAGAGGTAACACTCTGTTTCACAGGAGTACTAGGAAAAGGAAAGGAAAGGAAACTAAAAAAATTCTCTTTTTCTTTGTTTGGATTGAGAGAAAAAAGAGAGGAAAAATAACTAAATTAAATTATTTTAACTAAATTAATTTCTCTTTCCTTCTTTTATTTTTTTTTTTTCCTTTCTTTTTCCTAGGTATCAAATAGAGCCTAAAGTTAGCTCGGTAAGCATCTTTTGGGAGTTCAATTTCGCCGGAAAAAATGAGTAAATTTGTATTCTAATTTCTATTATATTTTCAACAATAGGATCAAGTGAAAATTTTAGGGAGCGAGGGCCTTATAGTGATTATAAGGTGTAATGAGTGAATTTCACATGTTAAAAGTATTTTAGATGATCCGGATCTTAAATAAACTATTCGCGTAGACAAGAATAGACGACCGAGTTTGTCACTAACTCACTACAAGCCCCCGATTTTGAGACATGTAATTTTTTCACTTCATCCAATAGTGAACAGGAAAAAAACGTACTAAACACTCATACAAATCTTCTTTTGTATACAAAATTTGAGACGGCATACTACGACCGCTCTTTTGAGAAATTTAAATATTTTTAGTTCATCTTATAGCCAAAAAGGTATCGAACACTCTATATATA
Organism: Gaultheria prostrata; assembly: GCA_036023075.1. Classification (NCBI taxonomy): domain Eukaryota; kingdom Viridiplantae; phylum Streptophyta; class Magnoliopsida; order Ericales; family Ericaceae; genus Gaultheria; species Gaultheria prostrata. Next base: position 21,394 of record JAXBDA010003081.1, on the reverse strand, counting down.
TTCCTTGATATACAGAATTTGAGGCGACGTATTACGGTCTCTCTTTTGAGAAATGTAAATATTGTTACTTCATCTAATAGCCAAACACCAATTTAACACTCATTCAACTTTTGTACGCGGACCATTGAAAAACATTTTGAACAAATTTAACGATATCGATAATTTATGTAGGACTCTGAGGTGGGCCCCACGCAATCTAGTGGGTATTTAGTGCACACCCGTTGGTGTACTCATGTTTTTGCCCTTTTACTGTTAGAAATTAGAATGAGCATTTCAAAAGGTATAAACATTTGACCTAACTTTTGACTAACGGTTGTGGTGTAATTGTAGTGCAGCACCAAACCTTAGGGGGGCGAAAATCATTTCCCAAACGTGGGGGGAAATATGTACTTAAGGGAAACCTTGGGGGGTGTCAATTTTATTTACCAAAGCTTGCGACTTGTTCTTCTTTCATAAACCCTAGCTTAAACCCCCACAAACTCCAAAACCAGAGAGTTTGGAAGAAATGGCTAACCACGCAAAACGTCTGGTAATGTCCACCTTAACGGCGGGATCGAGGTTCTTTTCAACAGCGACGGAAGCGGCAACGGAAACGGTAACGGCACCGGCTGTATCCCTGTTCCGAAAACTCTGTGCCCTCACCACCGCAGACGGTGGCGTTGCCGAAACTCTCGACGAATGGGTAAAGCAAGGAAATAATGTCAAGAGGTACAACATCATCGGCTGCGTCAATCAGCTTCGTAAGTTCAAGAAATACCACCACGCCTTACAGGTCTCTCTATCTCTAACTACGCCTGAATTGATTTCATTTCTGTCACTTTTTTTTTTTTTTTTGATAGGCTTCATTTCTGTCACTTGAAGCTGCATTATAGTTAGGAGTATTTCTTAACTTAAATCGGTTTCCATATCTTAATGGTTTCGGGTTCCTTAATGTATCCGTAGAATTGGCATATTCTGGAAATTTGCAGAGGCTCAATCTGTAGTCATGAAAAGTTTCAATCTGTAACCCTTGAGCCAGACTCTGTGCTGAATGACATTAAGGCTATTTTATGCGAGAATCTTCTATAATGTGAATTACTCTCTAGCTTCGCGAATTGGATTGCTCATGAGATGGCTTCGTCGGCATTCAAACCTAATTCTCGGGTTCTTTGGTGGGTTCTGAACTCCCATTATCTGTGCCTCATGTGTTGGCTATCGATCGTGGGGAGTCGTTCTTGTTTTAAGGCTCCGGTTGTTTATGGCTTTCTTTTTCCTCTCGTTGCTCCTGTGTATTACTGAGGGGAAAGACTGAATACCTATCCTCTCTTTGTTTTTTAACAAGACAAGAAAACCCCTCCAGGCAGAACCCTTTTTTTGTGCTAGGAATATTGTGCTAGGAATTTCCTATTGAATATTGGTTGATCATAATAAAAGAAAAGCTTGCACTTGTGTGTTACTTGGACCATTTAGTATCAAGAAAACTTCATCAAATGCTAACAAAAGTAATAGATGATTGAAATACTCCCTCCGTCCCTTATTATTGGTCATGTCGGATTCTAATGCAATTTTTAACTGTTCATATCTTCCGGTCTATTATGTATTTTATGTGCAATTTGGATCTTATTTGATAGATCTCAATTAGTTCTATTATACAAAGTTTTTATAATCTTGGATCTTATTTGATATAACTAATTAGTTCTATTATACAGAGTTTTTAAAATCTCTAAAAATATTATGGATTGAAAGATATGAACAGTTAAAAAATTGCATTGGAATCCGAACAGGACAAACAATTTAAGACAGATGGAGTAGAAAACACCGACAGTGCCTTCAATATTTTTGGGAGATGTTGGTTTGATTTCAGTTAATGCTGTTTGACTTACTTTTATGCTTTTCACCTCTGTACTTGTAGATATATGAATGGATGGAAAAGAGCAAGAACAAAATGAACAACGTAGACCGTGCTGTGTGCATTGACCTTCTTGCCAAGACAAAAGGGGTGTCCTCTGCTGAAGAGTACTTCAATGACCTTGAAGAATCCTCAAAGACTCTGAAAACATATGGAGCACTTCTTAGTTGTTACTGCAAGGCGAAGATGACAGATGAAGCAGCCGAACTTTTTGAGAAAATAAAAGAGCTAAGCTTTGCATCTACTTTAAACTACAACAACATGATGTCGCTCTACTTGAGCATTGGTGAGCCAGATAAAGTCCCTTTGCTCGCAAAAGAAATGGAGGGGGCGAAAATTGCGGCAGATAAATACACTTATAATCATTTAATGAAGGGATTCGCTTCTCTGAAGGAGTATGATGCTGCAGAGGGAGTTCTCGAGAGGATGAGAAAAGACAAGGTAATTCCTGATTGGTTTACTTATGTAAATCTAGCTGCCATTTATGTCGATGCAGGTCTTATTGATAAAGCCAGCGCTACCTTACAAAAACTAGAGAGTATGGGAAATGTCCATGACTGTGAGGCTTACCACAATCTCATATATTTGTATGCAAGAATGTCTGATTTGTCAGGGGTTAATCGTGCTTGGGAGTTTTTGAAGTTGGCCTATCCGAAAAAGCCTAAGAATGTTAGCTATCTCGTCATGCTCTCAGCTCTCCTCAAGCTGGATGATGTTAATGGCCTTCAGAAATGCTTTTCAGAGTGGGAATCAGGTTGCTCAACCTATGATGTCAGGTTATCTAATGTTATCTTGGAGTCTTACCTTAATAGAAACATGATTGAGGAAGCCAATGCACTTTATGAAAACATGGGGAGCAGAGAGGTTGAACCCAATATAAAAACACTTGATCTCTTCACAAACTACTACTTATCGAATCGCCAGAGGAAACTGGCTTTGGAGTTTTTTGAAATGGGTGTAGCTAAAGTTTGTTCGGAGAAAATTAAAGGGTTTCCAACTGATCAAACTGTTAATAAGTTTCTAGAACTCTTGGATGAGGAAAAGGATGAAGAGACTGCTGAGAAGTTCCGTGAGAGAGTGAAGGAGATCGAACATCTGAGAAAGTAATGCTAGTGTCTCGATGCCCACTTGCCCAGCACACGGGTCTCTGCTGAGAAGTTGGAAGATGAGTTAAGCTAAAGAAGATGTCTCCAATATAAGCCCTGAAGCTGAAAAGTTGTTTCACAAAGTCTCTCAAGCAAGCTGGTGCAAGCAAGGATCAAATTTTATGTTGTTTCGGTCAGCTAGGACAATGGAACACTTCAGAACCATTTCGATTGTAGCTGGCGCATAATTGAAATGTCAAAAGAACTTGGGAATGCATGCAATTGTCATTGTTAAGTAGGAGTATTTCTTATAGATGCAGAAATAACTTGATGCCTCAGTCTGTGTTTATGTTTTTCCTAGAATTTCAACATGTTTTCTTCGCTATGTCTCGGTGGAAACAATGGAAGTTCAGAATACTGCTAATGTTTTGTGTCAGTCAGTCAGTCACCTGAGAAACAGCAGCGGCCTTTTTAATAGGAACCAAACAGAATTTTGTTCCTTGGGTTGGGTCTAAGCCAACTTGTTCGCCATGTCAGTAGCTGATTTAAGTGGGCTTGTGTTTGGATAGAAGATTCTATATTTTATCAAGTTGGAAGCACATATATGCACATGTTTTCTTAGCTTTCTTTGGAAGCCAAAAGGAAGAAGTCCAAAAGTCCATTTTTGACAATCTGACTATCAGAATTTTCGACATAGAGAAAAAGTTGTTAGTGCTCAGTGTGTGGGTGTATCATGCGCTGGGTTTGGAGAAGAAAAGGCAGCCATCAATTGATCTCTCTGTTCATCTAATTTCCGGCAGCACTTCGTGATTCCTTGGGTCAGATTTGGTACCTTTTTTGGGCTCTCCATTTGCAGCAGTTTGGAGGGTTTTGTTCACTCAAATTTGGTGAGGTCTTGCCTCTTGTTTATTTGTAATTTGTTAGATACACCTTGGGGTGTTTGTGAGATTTTTGAATCTCTTGTAAACCCACTTGTTCAAACTTTGGTGATAGTGGAATCGGACTTCGGTCTCGTGGACGTACCTCGTATTTTTGGGGGAACCACGTAAAAAATCGTTCGTGTCTCTTTTGCTTGTGGTTTGCACATTTTGATTTGATTCGCTGCGTGCTTTATTTTCTTCCGTGATTTACTTGTGGGAAATTGGGTATGCTCTATTTTTCCCAACATGCATCGCTAAGAAACATGACAGGTGGGTCCATTTCACCAATGCATTAAATGCAACTCACATGGTATTCAAACTATAGTTACCACATGATCACCGATTCACGTACCGTTACTTATGGAACTAATTGGTCTTAGTATGTTAATCGTTTCGGGTTTCCTCAATGCAGTAATATGTAATGATGGAAATTCTCAAGGGATGAAAACCTTTTCTTCTGTGCTTTTTTCCCCTTACGAGGAGCCGTTCCAGGGCGGAGTCATTTTTGTGCTATAAATCTCATTTTCTGATTTTCTGATAGAATAATGAGTGATCATGAGAGCCCGTGTTTGTGATTGTTGATAGCTTGATTCACTTGCTAGATTTTCAGGAATTTCTGATAGGATATAGGTCCATAATAAGACCCCATGTGTGCTATGAATGATATTTTGATTCACAAACTGCCTGTTATGGGATGTAATTTTTTGGCGGGCTTTTGAAATGATGAAAGTGGAATCCGTAAAGTAGGCCCACATATATGCAATTTTAACTAAGTTTAAGATTTTGAACTGTGAATATTGCAGATATCGAGATACGAGGAAGATTGGACAGAGCGACATACTATTCGACTAGGCCCACATATATGCAGTTTTCCGGTGGAGTCACATGGGTATAAAGGTTTTTGATGCAATTTTAACCAAGTTTAAGAGTTGTTTGAAATTAGGGTTTTGGCCCTTGCGTGTTTTTGCCTCCTCTTTTCTCTCTTTCCTGCTCAATTTGGTAGCAGAGCTTAAGCTCGAGCAATTGCCGTTCTCTTCTCTCTCTCTCTCTCTCTCCTTCCTGTGAGCAAGCCAATGCACTTTATAATTGAGCATGATTGAGCAAGCCAATTCACTTTATGAAAACACGGGGAGTAGAGGGGTTGTACCCGATTTGAATACGCTTGATCTCTGCACTAACTACTACGTAGTGAACCGTTAGAGGCTCTGGCTTTCGAATTGTTTGAAATGGGTATAGCTAAAGTTTGGTTAGCGAAAATGATATGGCTTCCAACTGTTCAAACTGTTAGTAAGTTTCTAGAACTCTTTGACGAGGAAAAGGATGAAGAGACTGCTGAGAAGGTCTGAGAGGGGACTGCCAGTGTCCCTATGAGCACTTATGTGCCTAGTGAAAAATTGAGAGATGAGTCAAGCTATTAACTATTAAGCTAGCCCTGAAGCTAAAAACTTGCCTCGCGAAGTCTCTCGAGAAAGCTGGTGCAAGGGAGGATCAAATTTTCGTTCCGGTATGTTGTTCCAGTTAGCTAGGAGACGGAAACACTTGGGAAACATTTCAGACATCATTCCTGGTGCATAATGGAAATGTCAAAAAAAAAAAAAAAATGTGGGAATGCATGCAAATGTCATTGTTAAGTAGCAGAAAATAACTTGATGTCTCGGTATGTTTTTATTTGTTTCGTAGATTTTTGACATGTTTTGTTCAGTATGTCACGGTGAACAATGGAAGTTCATAATTTCGCTAATGTTTTAGTACCCAAAGAAACAAAAGTGTCGGCGATTTTAATAGGAACGAAACCGAATTTTGTTCCTTGGAAGCCTACTTATCTGGCATTCCAGTAGCTGATTGGAATGCTATTGTTCAAAACCAGTTCTGAAGAATTCAATAGTTGCAAATTTACAGCATGAAGTCCAAAGTTTTATACTATAATCAAAGTTTGTTTTTGGCATCTTCAAGGAATTCAATAGGATAATAGATTAAAAATTCCGCACTTTTTTAAGCACCCAAAACTACTAATGAAGGGTTTGAGATCATCTGTCCCCCTATGTTGTTCCCACTTCCCATCCTCTGCCCTTGTTCTAAGGCTCCGTTGGTTTTGGGCAGAAAACGTTTTCCGGCCGAAACAAACGGAGCCCAAGTTGCAGATATAAGTGCAGTAAAATGAAATTGGAAAGGGAGAGAGAGTGTCTTAATTAAGGGCTGAGATTTTTTTAAGACCAAGTGGCAGTCTTTGATCTCACTTAGCCTAAGAGAACAGGGCAGAGGATGGGCACAGATAATCTCAGCCCCTAATGGCTTGAGGATATGACGAGGAACAATACATAACCTTGAATATTATGTGAGAAAATTAGCGATACAAAACATTTCATGAGATTATTTCATTACAAAATAAGAAGCCATGTCAAACACATTCCTTTTATGTTTCTCTTTCTCAAAGTCCAATGCTATTCCGCTGGGGCGATTGGCTACAAAAAATTGGGAACTTTTTTTTTTTCATTGGCAAAATTGTTCAATATATAAAAGAAATTTGATAAGGGTACATCGAGAAGGGGAAGGGGAGGGGAATTCAATTCAAAATGGAATGAGAGAAAAAAAAAAAACCAAAAAGAGAAACCACCCATACAATAGCCACCCGTTGGCCTCAACCTCACTACCATCATCCGCGGTTAGACAGAAAACCACGCCATGCCACCGTCACAACCCCATAGATAACGAGACAGACACCAAACAGACCACCAAGAATATAAAGTCAAAAGTTTTATATAGTCTTGTTTATTTTTATATAGTGCAAAGACTACTTACTAATAATGAAAGAAATGACTTGGAAAAATATATAATCTTGACACAGCCTTGTGTCTGTTCGATGTAGCAATTAACTAAATAAAAAAGATATTGACTTTCTTTTTAAAAACACTATAAAAATTAAACAAAAGCAAAAACTTACCCCTCTGAGTTTTCATTGTAAATACATGTCATCTAATTTTTCATTGTAAAAGGTCGTGTCATGGAAAAAGACATAAATTAAGTGGCAGAAAAATGGGTATGGCATTGAAGATGAGTTTTTAGGCTTTCAACTCAAATTTTGAGTTTAGGTAGAAAAATGGAAAAGGATTGGTGAAGTTTGCCACCTTTTTTTTAATTTTAAGGATGCAATTGAAAAGGGAAAAAAAAAAGCTTATGCTTTGGATATTTTTGTCTTTGTTAAAAAAAATGCTTTAATTAATTTTGCATCAAATTCCTTAGATTAATGGGTTTGTTCGACGACAGAAAAATATAATGTAAAAAAATTATGGATATGCATAAGGGCAAACACATAACTCACTCCAAATTAATCCTCATTTTTACAAAATTATCCAAAACAAGTACTAATATATCCACCATTCATAAACATCACATCATTGGGTCTACCTTCCATATCAAATACCTCTTGCTATTTTATCCACCTTCATTATTTAATCCACCCAAAACTAATCTGGCATTCAATCAGGGCCGGAGGGAAAAAAAAATTCACTTGAAGAACATGCAATGCATAGCACTCAAAATAATCAATGAGCTTGTGACTTTATACCATTTGATTAGATGTAGTTGGTCGAAGGGAGATTTGGAGTTGCATCTTTTATTTTATTTGAATGGTTGTCCGGGCTATCTTACTTGTACCTCATTATTTCTCAATATGGGGGTGTTTAGTGCTTTGGCTAAAAATAAATTAAATGATTTATTTTTGGGTTAATAGCAAAAACACCCCCTCATCTATCACTGTTTTGCAGCGACACCCCCTCATCTATAAAACTTAGCACTCACACCCCTTCATCTATGAACCATTAGCAGGGACACCCCCTCCGCGTCATTTACGTCCAAATGCTTAACAGAATTGAATAGAATTACGTGATTGCCCCCTCTCTTATTAGGGCAAACACCAAACACTTTCCATCTCTCCTCCATTTCGATCAAACTCCATCGAAAAATGTAAGTCTGCACTTCTCCCTTCTCTCGATGAAATCGAAGACCATCAAACCCAAATCCTAATCAATCGACATAAAATCTCTCCTTTAATCTCGATTCATGGCCTTTCCCTCCCCCTTGTCTGTGTCAGTCAATCTCTGACATCCTTCAATTCACAATCTCCGAGCACCATACTCCATCTCAAAACAAGTAACATTCTTCCAAACGCCAATCTCGTTTTCTGGCCTCTCTCCCCCCTTTGTAGCATTTTTTTGTATTGGGTTTTGTTCCAATCAATTACTTTCGGGTTTCTAGGGTTTTGTAAAAGGGCTTTGTTCCTTTTAAGCATTTCTAGGGTTTTCACTGAAATTGGGTATTATAATAAGTGGGTTCGCAATGAAATAACATTTGTTTACAATATTCATGAGGAAGAGAGTGAAAGGGAGAGGGAGTTGTGAACATGAGTGGTATGGATGATAGCTCTGATGATGAGGATGATGAGGAGTAGCTTTGAATGCCTACTAAAACTACTCCACCAACTGCACCCACTGAACATATTGAATCAAATGTACCCATTGAACCTATTGAACCAATTGTACCCACTGAAGATATTAAACCTCATGAAGCTGCAGTAGATACTGACATGCAAGCCTGTGACAGTAGTGATGACCAACGATTTGGAATCCATGGAAGCCATTGGAGATCTAGGGTAGGGGAGAGGGAGAGAGAGACTTTTTCTCATAATCTGGGTTTGGATAACTATTATATGGAAGGAAGAGTGGAGGGAAATTTTCCCTTCAAAATGAAAAGGTATATGTGTCTTAAATAAGTTGTAGTCCATTTTCCATCCAAAAAATGGACAGAAATGACGCAGAGGGGGTGTCCCTACTAATGGTTCACAGAAGAAGGGGTGTGAGTGCTAAGTTTTATAGACGAAGGGGTGTCGCTGCAAAATGGTTATAGATGAGGGGGTGTTTTCGCTATTAACCCTTTATTTTTTAGTTTTGCATCGATTTTTTATCTCATTGAAATAGAAACCAAATCCCATTGAGATAGGAATTTTAACCGCTTGTAGGTGTAATTGAGAAATATATAATTATTCTGTATACATACACTAGTAATGAATCACTTGGTAAGGGTACTTTGGACCATTCATCTAATTTCAAGATAAGAACATAACTAGTGATGACATCAAGGGTGAGAACATAACTAGGATTCTCAAACAGGATACCTAATTAAATTTTGTCTTAATTTATCAAATTTGTAGTTTAACTGAATAATTTGTTACTCTTCAGATTCCTCTCACCGACACGAACAAATAATTCACAAAAAATCAAGGCAAAATTAAGAAGTGCAAATTTTTTAAAATAAAGACCAAAAAAAAATAGTACAAATCATTTGGACTAAATTTTTCAAATGATAAAAACTCTGAAAAAATCTACATTTCATAAAATCAACAGTTGAAATAAGAAAGACATTTGTTCAAATCAATTTTTTATCAATCGGGAAACGTGGCCTTACATACAAAAATGATAAATGTACAACAACCAGCTCCAAACATGCTTCCAATACACTAACATGATATGTGGAGCTCACACACACTCCATGTGAATGTGTTGGAGCCATGTTGGTCGGGATGGGCATTTCGTTCGACCCGTCCGAATCCGATCTAATCTCCAATCCAAACGATCGGCAATATGGAGATCTGCTTGGAGATTGGGTAGGATATAGAGTTTTTTTTTTTTTTAAATATTTGGAGATTGGATAGGGGTGGAGATAGGCATGTCCTCACCCCGATTCCGTTCCCCGATTCCGTTCTCCGAAACATAGGGGTCTATTCATGAGTTTTGAAACTTTAGGGTCTCACTAAATTTTCTCCAAACATATGGGGTCTCACTGTAAAATAAACATATAATGGTAGGGTTTTCATTTCATCGATATAATACTTTATTCCTCTTTTCTCTCTCTGTATTTCCGCCGCACAATCTCCATCTCCATCTCTCTCACTCGATCTATGCAGACTCAAACCCTTTCCATATTCTCTCACTCTTAATCTCACGCTCGATCGCTCGATCTCTCTCTCGATTCGCAACAGAGTCAAAGTAATCTCTCTCTTCTCTAGTTCTCTCTTACTCTCGATCTCTCACTCTGAGTCCATTGTTTGGATCCTCGAATCCCCGTGGAGATCCATGTTCTCCATTTAGAGTGGGGAAGAAGGATGAAAACGAAATCCCATTGGAGATCGGGGCGGGGATGAAGGTGGGGAAGGGGTTTGGAGATTGGGGGTAGATATAGTACTATCTGCCCCAATCTGCCTCCATACCTATCCCTATATATCGGAGACTTTTGTTGTAGAGGTACCATTTTGTTGTAGAGGTACCATTGTTATAGATTTATTTGGCCAGGCCCCCTAATCCGGACAAACGTCATCCATTCTTCTCTTTCCTACATCATTTCCAGTTTCCACCTAGAGAACAGACATTTCGAAAACAAGACCCATCCAGAGAACACACGAGGGGAACGTTTTCTCGCAGTGACCACGGTTTGCATGCAACTGCCAAGTGCCAATCAATATTTGTCACTCAATCTCTTTCAAATCAATTCCGCATCCATTTCTCAGGTATGCTTCAATCTGCTTTCAAAACCCTAATGTAAATTCCATTCAGCTCAATCGACCGCAATGTTGTCCCAGAATCTCCCCGACGAACTCGTCGTCGATATCCTCTCCAGTTTACCTCCCAAAACCCTAGTGGAATACACCGCCGTACGCAAATCTTGGAATTCTCTGATAAAAGGCCCTAGTTTTATCAAGACCCATCTTGAGAAATCCCTTGCCAATGACAGAAATGGCTACTTCTTGTGTATGTCTACAAGTTACAGCCAAAACAAACTATGCACCATGCTTTGTAGTAAGACCCTAGTTGAGGTTGCAAAGGTGGAACTTCCATTTGAATGTGATATGTCTTATTGCACTGTGGTTGGGTCGGTTAACGGGTTGATTTGTTTGGTTGATGCATTAGATGGGCGAAAACTGTACTTGTGTAATCTTGCTATTAGGAGATATAAGCACATTGGGAATTCGAGCTCTTTTACTCGATGTATTTGTGCGAATCCTTATGTGATTCTTGGATTTGGGTATCACCGTGAAAGTAATGATTACAAGGTTATAAGAATTATGTACATTAATACCTTTGGTCTTGCTATGATACATCGTGAAGTTGAGGTTTATAGCCTGAGCGAGGGGTGTTGGAGGAAGGTTGGAGGTACATTTCCGTGGACTTTGCTTAATCAATTGGCAGCGGCATGTGTTAATGGAAATCTCCACTGGGTTGTTTCTAGTCCAGGAAGACAAGTAGATGAAGTGGTCTTGTCTTTTAGTTTGGGTCAAGAGGTCTTCCGTGAGATAGAGATGCCAGATTATCACTTCCCTGACTCCCTTACATGTAAATCCCTTTGTGTTTTGAGGGATTGTCTTTCTCTTCTTGAGTATTGTCCACTCTTAGAGGTGGATGGATGTGAAAACTGTTACTTGTGGGTGATGAAAGAGTATGGTGTCTCCAACTCTTGGAGTAAGCAGTATAATATTGTTCTGGAAGGAAGAGTACAAAGGTTGGTGGGTATTACTAGGTTTGATGAAATTGTATATGAAAATCAAGAGAACAAGCTGGTCTTGTACAACTTTGAAAGCCATCAAACTAAATATTCTTCCACAAGCTTTGGAGGCCCATATAGGTTCGATGTTGTTCCTTTAATAGAAAGCTTACTTTTTCTTGAGGCAGAAGATGGGGTATTGGACCTAGAAAGCTCATTTGAAGGAATCAGTTGTGAGGGGACAAGAAGTACTTCAGTCGAAGAAGAAGAGGAGTCTTTGAAGCAGACATCAAGATAAATAACGGAGAGTCGGAGACAGAGAAAAGATGAAGAATCCACAGATAGGTAAGATATTCAATCCCTTCTCTTCTTGCTCAAAGCTTCTTTTGTTATTTCTAAAAATTGGTAAAGTCCCTGAAGTGCGTAGGTTTATTTTTTGAGTCATACTGGTGGAATGTATACTCTGCATGGTTGTGATGATTAATGGCTAAAGTGTCCCTCCAGAGCATTCTTAATCACTCATTGACATTTTGCATGTTGATTCCCGTGGATTCTGCCTTTTTAAAGTATATAAAATTTACTGATTATGATATCTATGGACTTATGTTAAGACGAACATCTTTAATCCTCATCAGTTCTTAGTTCACTTTATCTATTTGGTTTCTAACTGCATTCTTCTTTATTAATTGTTGGTTGCGAGAATTCTTGTTAAACAAGCCACAACATCTTAGAGTATTAAACTCGCCCAACCACTCTACCATGCTCTCAAATGCAGCAGGTCAATGTTTCGGGCTGTTTCTACGGAACTCTACTTCTTGTCTGGAACAACATTATCTTTTTTCCAGTAGTAGTATATTTTGTGGTCAATTTATACATTTGAAGAGCATTAATTTTATTACCATAATATCTAGAAAATTTCTGCTTAAATTGTTACGCTATAGACAGTGAACTACTTTCTTTGCAATATTTATTGCATAGAAGCTGTGTAAATTATGTTGCTTGGTCCTGCGTGAATTCGTGGGAAGAGGCAGTACTTAGTTTAGATTGATTGTTACAGTCTTGATATAGGAGTAGTTTGCATGTGTTATCCAAAAACCCTATGGATGGTCATTTTCTGTGACGTAATTCTTGTAGAATTATGTCCCTTGTACAAGCATTCAAAAGGAACTAGAGACTTTGGGCATATACTGGTCTACAATTGTGGTTGTCCCTATCGGGCTTATGAATTCAACTATCATTCTAGTGCACATCCTTTAGTTGCTGTGCTTCTCCTTTTTATTGAGGGAAAGTTGGAAGGAGAACATGCATATTTCTTAGTGGCAGGGTCTTCCTATAGAGGGGTAATGAAACTTTCGAACCCTAGCCTCATGCTTGAGCGTAAAAACTAGGTAAGAACTTCTCTATCGTGGAGTAGCGACCATGTTCCTAACAGGGATGAAATCTCTCAAGCATATGATTTCTTAAGGACCGAATGTCCAAAAGAAGATACCAATCAGGAGAAAATACAACCACCATAAGATACTAGAAAAAATTAATTCATAGTTACACGTTACATTTACAAACATTATTTAGTAGTCTGTATTACTCCGTCCGCCTGATTTGTTATTAAGGGAACACAATGATTACTCTTAACTGTTTAGTTTTTCCAAGAATGCCTCTCACTTTCCTAGCATTAAATAGAAGTGCACACTCTCTAATGCATAATTTTTAAAGAGAGGGCATTTAGGGGACGTTAGCAAGTCAAACTCATATTGTATAGACATTTTGGGACACTTCAAAGTCAAAAAGTGGACAAATAAATCGGGACAAATGGAGTATTGTCGCATTTTAAGACACATGCTACGACGAATAGAAAGTTTGAAATTTTTAAAAATGGAATATATATGCTCTTTGGTTCTGGCCTTAGAATCTTCTATATGCTCTAGCTCTCCGTGGCTTTGTGCAACTGTATTTGTTTATATTTTCGTGAAAACAAAGGAAAGAGAAGCAGCCATTTTCATGAAAGAAAACTTGACAAATTCAGAATTATATGAAAAGTTAAATCTGAAAAGGCAGGTAAGATTAAATGATGGAGCTAGGCAATATCGGTGTTGCAACAGCCTGATGCATGGCCTTATTTCGGTGTTGAATGTCAGTGAGAAGTGGTTAAAGAGAGAAAATTTACTTTAGATCAGAAAAGTAAGGACCATACGCTAGGGTCAGGTAAAATTAGTTTCTAGGACAACTGATGCATGCCCTTATTTCGGTGTTTATTGTTAGTGAGAAGTGGTTGAAAAGAGAAAAATTACGTTTGACCGGAAAAGTAACGACCATACGCTAGGATCAGATAAAATTAGTTTCTGGGACAAATGGGTTGAGCTGCTGCAAAATGATTAATGCGGTTGCCAGTTTGGAAAGGTAAGTTGCATGTACCAAAACAATGGTAAGTACTGTATTATGTGGATGTAATTAAGGGTCTTGTGTGTAATACGGATATATCTGATTAACTTTTCTATCCAATAGAATATCATGCTTGAGCTTTGAGCCAATCTCATGCAAAAAAAAAAAAGAAAAAGCTTTGAGCCAATCCCAGTAAGCAGTTACTCCTTTTTTTTCATTTGGAGTCATCAGACTTTAGTTTGTCTCTAGAGTCGTGTAGACACTAAACAAAGTCTCTCATTCCTCCATAGTTCTCAGTTGTTTATCTTCTACTTCTGGTGATTCCATGAATTCAGTCCTATTCAAAGAGTACCCCAAGCATATTCTAAGCTGTAGAGCCTTGTCCTCAGTTTCGCATTGTCGTACATGTTGAAGACACTTCATCATAAACATTTTAGCGACACTTGTTGCTATCTTCTAATTCTGTTAGCTAACTCTGTCATCTCATATGTGATAGGGATAGTTCCTGTTTGTATAGAAATTTGCTTTAATACTTACCTTAAGAAAAAGATTTGCTTTAATATTTTTTGAGCATTTGTCCCACTTACCTGCGTGATTTGATTAGATAATCAGTTACATTTGGGTTCATAATTTTCTCTTCGCTCTCATATCATCCATTGCGTTCCTCTCCTTTATCTTGCCTCTTTTCTTTGGTTGGTTTTAAAATCAATCTGGTAAGTAAGCATTCATTTTTCTATTACACCCCCTTTATACTGTTTCCTTTGAATGGAAGTGCTTTAGGTGCTTTATTATTCCCTTCCTTAGAGTACCTTTCTTTGGTTTATCCCTTCCAAGGGGCAACTCCCTTTAGACTCTATGTTCAGATCTCCTTGGTTAATCTCCCAGGCTCTTTGGTCTCACCATCGTATGGTTTAGCTGGAATGGCTTACTGATCAAACTTGACCAGCTTCAGATTGGTCTATCTCCTCTTGACGCACGGGTTGCCCCTTGCTCATGTTCCCGTTTAAATGTGATCAGTTTTTGAAAGCTCAATTTACTTCTTGCCATTTACAGCAACTTTGGGTGTTTAGTGGAGTATTATGGAAACCTATTGATCAAAGTGTGTCATACATTTTGTAATTATGCACTACATTTGATTGGGCTACCCATTCCTTTCACTGAGAGGTTCTTACACTTCATGCTTGACTCACCTGTTGATTTTATGCTTTGGTGTTACCAAAGTTGACCAAGTTCTCCACAAAATCCAAATGTACTTCTTAGTCTTTATTTTGCCACTCCTGCTAGGAAGGCCACCATTTCTTTAACAAGAAAACCCGATGCACCACATTATTAGAGATAAGCAGCCAAAGCATAGTAGGCAGCGAAGGAAGCCGTCTCCTGATTCAGTAGACTTTCAGTAAAACAATGATTATTGGTACCCGGCTTATAAAGAAAAGACTCTATCCAGATGACAGATAACTTGGACAGCTAGCTTGAAGGACAGGTTTTGATCCGTGTGCTGAGTCTGATATTTTCTTTCGTGTGATGGATGAAACTTAGTTTCCCATTGAAAATGATCTTTTACCTTTACTGGGGCAATTCTGCATGACTCCTTTTTCCGTGCATTTGGTAGCTGAACCACCTAAAACCCTGTCAGCTCTATTATAGTCTTGTGAATATGAATCCATATATCAGCAAACCCTAATTGATTGTGACACAAGCTAAGTTTGGTTTGGCTTGGCGTGCACTTTTTTATTGCAAGTGCCAAATTTCTCTCCTTGCATGCCAGGTTTCTTGCATGTGAAACTTGCAGGACTTTCTCTGTTGAGTTGTAATTTAGAATAAGCTTCTCATTTTTTTGCTATCCATCTTGCAGGTAAAGATAGACTTCTACAATCAATGTGGAGCCGGGTTTCGTAATACCAAACATCTCCCATTGGCATCAAAAGGTGTAGATGCTAGCGATATTCAGTGTTTGTATTATACACATGAATTAGTTGCTCAATTTGTTGTTGAAATTAACTTTTTATAGACGGGTGAACTTTACCCTTGGGTCACAAGGAACCGGGTTCAGTTTTTGTTGCAATAACTTTTATATACACCGGTTATCTTCTTCTTTTTTTAATTAATTCTGCGTATCTTAGCTGTTGGGTGACAGTAATAACAATAAACTGAGCTTGATTTCGCGATGATGCTATTTGTGATGATGTAGTTTTAAGGCATACCTATTTTCAACTCAATGATTTTGGTGGTAGTTTGCATTCTCTCTGATCTCTTCAAAAATGCATCTGTTTTCCGCTACCAAAATGTACGGTGGTGGTTCTGGAATTGTGTTTGCTCTATGAACCATGCTGCAAGAAATATCTATTGTTATGGGAGCAAGAAATAATGATTGTTGTGCAGCTCCTCTGTTCTTGGAGATTTAGAGGGCCACTGTTTTGGTGGTATTATTAGAGCAACCAGTTTTGTGCATATTGTCAATAGTTAAGTACTTAAGTCTGTCTCCAATCATCCATTGCCCAGACCCCAGGAATGGAGCCCGGAATTAAATACGGGGGTGGCGCCCTTGAACGAAAGTCTACTAGTATAGTTAACTTCCCAGAATTAAATACGGGGGTGGCGCCCTTGAACGAAAGTCTACTAGTATAGTTAACTTCCTCTGTCCCAAATGATAGCCCCTTACAAAAAGACATGTAATTTTTCGATAAAATTAAAGTACTTCCGTTCATAGTTTTTTGAATTTTTCGCACCAAATTAAAGAGCTAATCGAGATAGTTAATTTGATACAAAGAAACTCGGAAAAACATACACGAAAATATTTGATTTTTTTGTTCGAAAATCGCAGGTCTTTTCATAAGGAACTACCAATGTTCACACTCGAGAAATCATAAACGAAAATAGTTGATTTTTTTATCCGAAGGTCTCTCATCTTTTTGTAAGGAACTACCAATATTCACTCCGAAAATTAGGGATTTTTTGGTAGTGGACCACCTTAAATCAAATATAGAGTTGAACATACTACTTAAGAGTTGAGTTGTAGCGAGAAAAACAATGTTAAAGAGAGAATGAGATAGAAAGAAAAAGAAAGAGAGAAATAAAAAGAAAGGGCAGAAGTGGGGTTGGAACCCACGACCTCAACCGCTGAGCTACAGCATCAATCTTACTGGTGCTTGAGCTCCGTCCCTGCCATACCTCCAATGATTGGGGACTAGATGAGTTATGTTATTGTTATTGTTGTTGTTCTGGGAGCAGAAGCAATTTTGTTTCCAGAATTGGACACAAGACCTCCGAAATCACACATTGATACGAAAAGAAATCAACACCATAAATAATCAATCGATACGTACTTAATTGGACAGCAAACTAAGCAACTGTCAATATGGTTGTCAACTTCATGCGGTCTCGTATTGTCGGAAACTCAGAATTTCCAGAGTTGGACACAAGACCTCCGAAATCACACGTTGATACGAAAAGAAATCAACACCATAAATAATCAATCGATACGTACTTAATTGGACAGCAAACTAAGCAACTATCAATATGGTTGTCAACTTCATGCAGTCTCGTATTGTCGAAAACTCAGAAGCCTTTATTCCTAATAGAATTTGTCTTCTTCTATAGTGCAATTTTGTTCACCCTCCTTAAAAGATAGTGAACATTACCCTCCCTCCTATTGGTTGAAATAGCATAAGTCCCATAAAAAAGTAATTCGCAACACATGTCCACGCAGAATATAAAATCAACTACTCCAATGTACTCGCCTTTGCCCTAATTAATACTACTACTTACTATGGGTATATGGTGCATCAGTAGAATGATGAAGAACAGAGGCTCGCTCGTGTGTTATTTGAACCATTTAGTATCTCAAAGAATTTCATAAAATGCTAACAAGAGAAACAAAAGAGTAACCATTCACCCACAGTGCCCTAATCTTTTCGGGTAGATGCTGTTTTGAATCTTGATGCAATTTTATCCAAGGTTATAAATTTGCACCACGAATATTGCAGCTACCGAGATACAGGGATTATTGGAACATGACACAGTTGAAAAGGGACGAAGGGATTATGTATTATTGGAACAAGCCGAATATGCTCTGCCGTGCTAGACACACCGACTTTCATCTTTTCGGGTAGATGCTGTTTTGAATTCTTGATGCAATTTTATCCAAGTTTATAAATTTGCATCACGAATATTGCAGATACTGAGATACAGGGATTATTGGAACATGACACAATTGAAAAGGGACGAAGGGATTATGTATTATTGAAACAGGCCGAATATGCTAGCATGCATACCGACCACATCCGAGCTGTCCGTGCTCGGTAATCAACGGTCCAGATCAGTTTGGTAATGAACGGTGCAGATCTGTTTGGGTCCGAACAAATTTGGGATGTTGATCGCCGAGCACGGACGGCTCGGATGGGTCAGCATGCATGTTGTTCCTTAAAGGACAGCACCATCCCGGCATCCCCATTTCGCTATACACACCGACTTTCTCTCCAAGAGTCTAAAGCATATTGATGGCACTGCCCTTAATTGGTAGGAGCGCAATAATCCTCTTTGGAATCCTGAGGTCAAGTCACGTGGGCATAAATCTTTTTGGTCCAATAATTGTGGTTAGTAAGTTATTTTGGGTACTAATTGAGGCTATCACATGGAACAATGTATAGTCTTGAATATTTTGCCTATTTGGGTAGTGTAATGCCGAAACCGTTTTTTGATTGTGCCAAAACTCTAATGTATAAAATGCATGTCTTTTAATTTTTATGCGTTGAAGTTTTGGCACAATCAAAAACGATTTTGGCAATAACATTTGCCTATTTAATTCCATAGATCTTTTGCAAAATAAGAAGCCATGTCAAGTTCTTTCGTTGTGACCTGTTTCTCTTTCTGAAAGCCAAAGGCATTGGGAACTTGAGTACCACTCATAGTGATTATTTTTGTATAATCAAAAGTATCATGATTAAATGTGTATGATATGAAATTGTGATAAATTAGGTTGGTTACAGTATCAATCGAATCTCGGAAGTCGTAAATTGAAGTATGGGATCGAGCCCTAAGTCAATTTTTTATTTTTATCTTTTTTTTGTTAAAACAAAACCAATGCTCGTACAACAATCTGGGATACGAGATCCCGGTCATGTCCTTAGTTAATTGGACTTTCAATATTAGTAGGTAATACAACAACAAAGAAGTCATCTTCTTTACTTGTGAAAAAGTTTTGGCAAGCATTTTCACTCATTGATTACGTTCACGATAGGTATATATCTTATAGCGCGCTGATCTTCGAAACTTTCAGAATTGCCATGGGGAACCCTAAATCATTTCAGTACGATAGCAATGAATCGATGAGCCGTACCCTTGACCAGACTTGTGAAGATGTTTTGGCGAGCATGTCCACTGATTGATTACAATCACGATAGGTATATAGCTTATAGGTGATTTTTCAAAAAAATTAGGACCGCCATAAGGAACCTAAAATCATTTCAGTACGATAACAATGAATTGATGAGCCGTACCCTTGACCAATTCAATGGCAGCATAGCATCTATCTCAGCTTCAATTCCCTTAAAGCCAAAGAATTTACTAGGTCCATCCAGCAAGGTCGACCATAGTTGTATGAGTTTCTCATTTGATAAATCTGCTAAAACCTACATTTGCTAAAATCAACTGTTGATTTTAACAAATGAGGAAGAATCTTTGAGGAATCTTTACCGAAATCAAAGATTCTTGTGTGAGATAAAATCAAATATTAGCAATGGCTTCTTCATTTGCTAAAGTCAACTGTTGATTTTAGCAGATTTTATCAAATGAAAATTTAATTCTTTTCTCAGAGAAAGTCAGTATTGTTAATTGTTGTACTTCCAACCAGTTAGGCAACTTCGTTTCTTACCCTGAAATGGAACTTCCATATGGCAGGTCAAATGCAAAACTCTATTATTACTATTCAAACATTAAGCATTAAAATTTCATACAATAAAATTTGAAAACCATATTTGAATTGGTGGAAATAAAATTTGTTCTATTTTCCATGCCACACAATCCACGTACTAATGGAACATGTGAGATTCATGATAACACAACGGATACTCTTCTCATAAGTTTACCACGATTAAAACTTGTGCCCAAATGTTCGGCTACTAAAGAATAGTTATTGAGTGCAGTGGCGACTCCAGGAGTTCGAAAGAGTGGGGTCATTCATAAATATCAAATACTTTTACAAACCATAAATCAACAAAAATCACAGTAACGGCGACTAAAAATCTTGTTTCAACAAAAATCACATTTACAGCTCATCCTAGCAAGACAGATCAATGTTTCTTTATCAAAATACCAAAACGAGTGACTAGGATTCAAACAAGCCATACAAAGAAGCAATTTTTATGAATTTTTAGGAGTTATCCAGTGGTGTCACCACAAAATTTAGGGGTTTCATTTATGATTTTGAGGAAATTTCAATGAAGTAGTAGTAATTTTTTTTTTCCCCCCACTCTCCCCAACGTGGAGTCGCCATTGATTGAGTGAGCTAAAACAATGCCACGTGATATCTGAACAACGTCCAACAGTATGCATATATTCTAGTTGGTTTACAATGCCCTCCAACACAAGACATTCCTATATAATTAATAGGGACATGGATGCCTAAAGGTTTATCTTCTTTTATTATTTTCGTCAGTCCAATCTTCATGAAATGTATGATATTAAAGAGTACCAGGATTATCAGATGAGTATTCCAAGACTATCAAATGGTCCCCCACCACAATGTCAATCTTTTATTTCATTTTGAGTTGCTCCAAAATATTACTGGTAGTTTACTTTTTGATTTTCAAGTTTAACTTTCATAAAATGATAAAAATAACTTTATAAATAGGATCCAAGGGTAGTGGAAAATAATGTTCATTTTCAAAGGAGACATGTATTTAAAGTTTGTTCCCCAAAAAAAATGAAGTCGCAATAGGAGAAAGTTTTTGATGCCGGGAAGGTACCAATTGTACGCAGCGCGCATTCCAGCCGTCAAAAATATTTTGGACAATCGGATTTTAGAGAGAGAGAGAAATCAGAACCTATTTTAAAGAGAGAGAAAGAGGGAGAGGGGAGAGAATTTCAACCGGCCAAAACATTTTTAGACGGTCGAGATGCGCGCTAGGGTATCTCCACGTTATGCCCGCTAGGCACCCAAAAAATTTCTCTAAAACATTTTTAAACAACAAAGATGCGCGCTATGACACCTCCGTGTCCGCTCAAAGTAACTAACAGTCACTTGAAGAACATGCAATGCATAGCACTCAAAGTAATTAATGATACCATTTTATTAGATGTAGCTGGTCTAATGGAGATTTGGAATTGCTTCTAATCTTATTTTGCTCCAAGAAATTGTAGGAGCCACCACCACTTCTTACCAAAATTCTACATCAAATTTAAATTTGAGTAAAAAACACCAAAAGCCTCACTCCACTCATTCACCAAATTTGATGCTCTAATTCTTCACCAAATTTGATGAGAACCAAACCAAACCAAACATCAAATTAATTTTGAAACAATAATGATACGTACACACCCTTCACTCTCACACCTTGCACACATGTCACTCTCTCATTCGTTCGTCCCCCCCT
>JAXBDA010003080.1:0-37374 GCA_036023075.1 Gaultheria prostrata | reverse complement strand
TAAATCGTGAGAATCATGAATCTATTTAGACTATAGGTGATGTGAACCTTAGCCCGGACCTCTTATTTTATTTTTAAGCAATCTCCTATTTTCAGTCTTTAATTTAAATCTTTAGTTCTAAAATCACAAAAAAATCAAGAAACAAAAGGGTTGGCTACCTATAGCTAAAAATCACCTTTTAAGAACGATAAGTTATTTCACTCCATAAAACCGTTCTCTGTGGATTCGACCTCGGACTTTCCGAGTTATATACTTGCAACCGATTTCATAGCCCTACGCTTCGGGTTAGGCACTTTGAGATACACTCTTTGGTCGCAAGCAGCCTCTCTCTCTCTCTCTCTCACACACACACACACACCTTCCACTGGAGCTCTTGTGTATTGAAGATCAATTTCCTCATAGATCGAACTAGGTACTTCGTTGTTCTCCCTTTCCCTCTCGATTTTTCTTATGTTTTCGATCTTGAACTGTCTCTTGAGTTTTCGATTTCCAGTTTATGCTTTTGAAACCCTAAAAAAAAAAATTCTATTTCGTTTTCCCCTTTTTCTCTTTCTCTCCTCTCCACAACAGGTGACTACAAGCAGACCCATTTTGCCGGGTACGATTTGATCAACTACGTATACACTACTTTGTGTGGGATCCATTATGGGGTTTTACACAAATGATCGAAACTATTTAATTTATTTAAAATATTATTTTATTGGGTTTAGAAAAAAAAATTAATAGCTCATTTGGTTATCGATATTGGTAAGCCTTTATCGATTCATTCAGTGTTTTCCTTTTGAATTTAAGAACAATAATTAATCAAGTCTTTACCGATATTCGAATGAGTTGATTTTTTTATAAGAATACTTAAAAATATGAACAATAATTAATCAATCAAGTCATTTCTGGTCTGCGACAGAAACGACGGCGACGGCGTTTCTTGACGATCCAATCGGTTGCTCCATGTCTAAGGCAGCAACGACGGCGTTCCTTGGTGCTGATGTTCGGCTGCGTCGCATGATAATTTCTGGTGGTGGAGGAGGTGATTGGATGATCAGGGATGGCGGGGCTTGCATTTGGGTTGAGGATTTTGGAATCGGGGCTACAACCACCTCCTCTAGTTGGATAAATTTTTTCAGTTTGGGAAATTTAAAGTGATGGGGTTCAATATTTTCAGTTTGGGAAATTAGGGTTGGGTCTCAAGTTGGAAGATAAAGAAGCTGCGCACGGGACAGAGATTACGGACAGGAACAGAGAACCACGGCCGCTGCCAGATTTTGGACGATTTCGCCTCACGGAGATCACAGCCAGAGCATCAACGAACCAAGCAGAGAACAAGGGTTTGGAAAAAAATCCTTTATTCTTTGTGAACATCTAATTGGTCTTTCAATGGAGTTCTATTTTTGCATGTTTATTTATTTCAAATCCATGGTCAGCTAAATCCTCTTCTAAGGTGCTAAATCCTCTCCTAGAGCGTAGATGAAGCTTGTTCTCAAGTGATGTAATTTACACATTGATTTTGGGTCTTTCTATTCGGACATGGTTTTATGAATTTTGAGATTTGTCATGCAATAATTTTCCCTGTTAGTTACGTGTTTGTTTTGTAGATACTCCCTTCGTCCACATTTATTAATTCACAAACATACTTTTCTCAATTCCATAAAGATTGTCCATATAGTCAAATAAAAGTACAAATTAGAGTGAGAGTACTCTTTTACTCTTCTTTTTTATATTACTCCACTAACTATTACCATCATTTGTAGAATGGGCTAAAAGGGAAATTTGCTTCACAAAAAGAACCATAATTATGTCATTATTTTGTCTTTTTAATAAGTTGGAATCCCAAAAACATACCAACAAACGCGGACGAAGGGAGTACTAGACACGATTCATATAACGGTTTTAACAGATTGCATCAATTGGGTGAGATGGGCTATGGCCCGTCAGACAAGTCGTGCTATTAGACTAGGGTTTGGTTTCTTATTGGGCTTGTTTGGGTGGTTGGGTAGGACTGGGCCCATTTATTTGGGCTTATTCCATTTTTGGTATCGTCGCCTCTGGCCATCTCTGGAGAGTAAGTTTTGGGTGGCTTTAATGCCAGTATGCTTAAGCTCCTTTAATCTTTGTACTTCGTGTTCAATGATTATAAAAAAAAATGGCCGAGGCAGTGTCCCTGGCAAAAGAAGGGCGCTCCGATATATGGACTAGCAACCCATATCTTATTTGCTTCCCGACAGTCAGGAGAGCGCGGGTAGTGGTTCCAAAACAGACTCTTTTTAATGGCCAAGTTAGAAGTGCATCAAGAAAACAAAACAGTGAGGCTTGGCTTTTCATATGTAACTAGAACATACTTTCCTATGTAGCCTCACAAAAATTTACTTTACGAGAAAGAAAACCGACAAATATTGTGGGCAACCACTTGGTTGGATTATGTGCCTACTTAGCCGATAGAGCTGCAAACGAACGAACCAAGCTGTTCGCGAGCAGCTCTTGGCTCGGCCCGTTAAGACTCGGCTTGGCTCATTTAGTTATCGAGTCAAACTAGAGTTTTAGGCTCATTTAGGGAACGAGTTCAGTAAAGCTCGGCTCATTTATATAAGCTCGGCTCGTTTAAGGATGATCATTAAGTAAATTACCTTGGTTCGGCTCGTTAAGGACTCGGCTTGTTTCCGAACGGCCGAGCTCGAGCTTTACAAAGCTCGGCTCGTTTACAGCTAGCTAGCCTACGTTCATATTCTTGAGGCCCAATAAGATTGGTAAAACTATTGAGCTGGATATCGAACTTAGTTTCTGTGGCTAAATTAAGTTCATAAATTTCTCGTCCAAATCATGTACTATAAGTTGACATAGAATACGATTAAAAGCGATTATTATAGATGAAAGAAACAAACAAAAGGCTGTAATTGTATTATTCACTTGTGTGCAAGAGGAGTCTTCGATATTTCGAAAAAGGGAGGGGAGAATTCATTAACATATGAAATTGGCAACGCCGAGTTATGCATTTCCTGCTCTAGGCCACTCAATATTCTTATTGATGTGCTGAATACACAACTAGACATAGTCTAGGAGTTGATTTTAGAGTCTATTGAAGTACTCTCATACTTCCAAATTAGCAAATTCTTAACACACAAAATGGGACCCCACTTTTGCACTGTGGATGCCCTAAGTCAATGAAATAAACCAAGAGCACAATGGAAGTTTCCTAGGGGACTTGGATTCCCTCCGGTCCCGTTGGGATACTGCACCCTCAGGTTGGGCCCATTTGCAGGCTCTTCTCGAGCATGCAAAGATGACCTAAATTGTTTATTTTTCAAATTTTGTTGAGAACATTAGTTGTACACAATCATGCCAATCATATCTCGATCTTTGACACACCGAATCCAAACTCATTTATCTGGAAACGAGTGAGAATCCACTTGAGAGACAAAGGCAACACGGTTAAGATCATCTGTTTGAATCTTAGGGCGGAAATTAAAAATGCCTGTTTTGTTAACCATACCATAATGCAATATATTCGAAAATTTGCATGAAATAACTCCATGCAAAGCAGTAAACAAATAAATGGACCGAAACAGTCCCTGGATTAATCCATTCTAAACAAACATTTTCCTGTCACATTTGGTTTAGAAACACGCCACCACGGAGTTCTAATTGAGCACACAAAAATCATGAATGTAAAAAATGGGGGAAAAACTCATCCGCACTAAAGTTAACTTCGCAGTCATGGATCATACATCAGGTGCATATGGTAATAAGGACGAACATTAAACAAACGCCTTCAGCAATGGGATCTTCCCCTGACTCAGTTTCAAAGAAGCATAACAGAGTTTTTTTTGCTCAGGGATCACTTGATGGTGTCAACCTTGACAAAGGGCACCTGCATAGACTAAAATCCAGATTATAAAAAAAAATAAAAATATAAAGTCATGAAAGATAGAATGCAACTATAATGCCAAAAGCAAAAAATTTTGTCGGGAAGGTTTGCATGTTCCCGTAGTCCTACGATAATTTAGATGAAAGTTAATAAGTATACATAGAGAGGATTCAGACCAGTTAACCTTGACGGGCCGTTTGGCTGGTGGATTTGATTCTGGTTGGGTTTGTAATGAGGGCGAATTTGATGGTGGATTCGTAACGAGGATAGGCCCACCACGTAAGAAGTGTGGATTTGTATATGAGGTGTTTGGATGGTATTTTGAGAAATGTGATTTGGAAGGTGGATATGATAGGATAAGTTATCAAATAACTTAATTACCCCCAATTTATTAATATAATGGAAAAATTGGATACTTGAAAATTTACAAACGTTACCATATTATGTGAAAAAAAATTGTTCTTTACAAAAAATTAGAATTTATATTGCGAAAACAACTACTGCCCTCTGGAATCCTCCTCACGAAAACAACAAAAAAGTAGTACAGTGGGTCTCACCCACTTCCAATTTCCAAAGAAACCCATCAAATCCTCCTCTCCATCTCTGCAATTTCCATCACCAACGGGGTCCTCCTCCGATGTCGGCAACTCCACCGGAAAAATCAGGTACTCTCTCTCTCTCAAGGTTCCGAATACCGTATCGGCTTGGGTACCAGTTTTCTTATTGGTACGGTACGGTACAGGTACCATTTCGGATTTAGCGGTACAAAATTTATATATATATATAGGCATATACTTATTAATCAATAATTATTCAAATCGTTGATAACTAAGACAAAAAATACTACTCCCTCCGTCCCTTTTTAAGTGTGTTACCTAGGAATTTCAACTATTTTTCTCACATCAACTTTTACAACTTTTATATCTACTTTCCATTACTTACCCTTATCAATATAATAATACCCACTAACTTTTTAAAAATGAATCTACTTTTAAGGGCAAAATAGGAAATGTACCCACTAACTTTTCAAAACACATTTATTAAGGAACAACCCAAAATGAAAATATACACACTATAAAAGGGACGGAGGGAGTAATAGGTATTCAATTCTTGTATAATCTCTATTACATTTAGAAATTAGAGTAAAAATCTCTTTGAAATTTATCAGTTTAAACTTCATTTGAAATTGTGAGGAGAAGGTACTTTTGTCATTTGGCGCTTTAGGGCTCACTATCTATATAAAATAAGACAAGTGGACAACAGCACTTAGCCACTTTCTACCTTGTTTGCTGCGCCTAGGGCTGCCGCAGCCGACAACGGTCAGTCATTTTCTTCTCTCTTTTTTTCTGGTAAACTTCAGTCATCTTCTTCTTCTTCTCTCTCTCTCTCTCTCTTTCGATCTACAACCATAGAAACACTCATCTTTTTCCAATCTGCAACCACAGAAACACAGTAAGTCGTCGCAAAAAGGGCACCGGTCGAAATCATCAATACCGCCCGGTACGTCCGATATTTTCCGGTATTTGACATGGTACGGTATTTGAGGTCTTTGGTACCGTTTTTATACAAAACCGGGATACGATACGGCATTGATAACTTTGCGCTCTCTCTCTCTCTCTCACACACACACACACACGCGCGCGCGCACACGAAAAAATCACAACTCATTTCCGTACCCAAGTCGTCGATCATGGCAGGAGCTCCTCCTCCTCTCTCTCTCTCTCGGACAAAATCCACGGTTGGGGAAGGGTAACACAAGGGAAGGGGACGCGGATTTGGAGGGGTAGATTCATCCTCAATCGCCCGGATTAGCTAACGACAGGGGTGAGACCGTCATTAGCAAATCCACCGGCAAGTGGATTCCATCTTCCAACCAAAGTTATCAATGTCGTATCGCATCGGCCGGTACGTACCGGTTTTGTATAAAAACGGGTACCAAAGACCTCAAATACCGTACCATGTCAAAAACCGGGCGGGTACCGGCCATACCGGAAAATATCGGACGTGCCGGGCGGTATTGACGATTTCGGCCGGTGCCCTTTTTGCGACGACTTACTGTGTTTCTATGGTTGCAGATCGGAAGAAGATGACTGATGGTGTTTCTATGGTTGTAGATTGGAAAAGAGAGAGAGAGAGAGAGAGAGAGAGAGAGAGAGAGCTGTTGTTGTGCAAGAGAAGAAGATGACTGAAGTTTACCAGGAAAAAAAGAAGAAGAAGAAGATGACTGACCAGTGTCGGCTGCTGCAGCCCTAAGCGCAGCAAACAAGGTAGAAAGTGGCAAAGTGCTGTTGTCGTTGTTGTCTTATTTTATATAGATAGTGAGCCCTAAAGCGCCAAATGACAAAAGTACCTTCTCATCACAATTTCAAATAAAGTTTAAACTGATAAATTTCAAAGAGATTTTTACTCTAATTTCTAAATGTAATAGAGATTATACGAGAATTGAATACCTATTAGTATTTTTTGTCTTAGTTATCAACGATTTGAATAATTATTGATTAATAAGTATACAACTATATATATAAATGTGGTACCGCTAAATCCGAAACGGTACCCGGTATCGGCCGGTACCGGTACCGTACCGTACCAATAAGAAAACTGGTACCCAAGTCGATACGGTATTCAGAACCTTGCTCCCAACAGTGAAATATTCCGGGAAGAGGAAAACGTTGCCAAAGACCAGAGATGTGGTGGGACCATGATATGTAAGAGGGGCGCATATTATATCCCCTCAAATCCACCAACCAAACAGGCCCTGAATGTATGCATGATTCAGCTTCACTTCAAATGGATAACGGGCAAAAGCAATGGTACACTCCTATCAATTCAGTAACCATAGAAGATTCTAAGGCCTCATACATAAATGGTTGTCCTGAAGTGCCACTCACCATAAAGGCATTAACTGGTGAAACAAGAAGGAAGCTTATATCTAGACGGTCAAAAATAAAAACCAAGGCAGTAACTATTTTCAACGCCTAATTTCAGCTTTTGAAGTTAAGCAGCGGTAACTAAAACATGCACTGCCCTAATTTTCGGAATTGCAAAATTACCTCCACAATAATAAAAAGACGTTTTTTGCTGAACATGAATGAAATAAAATGACTCGGAAAAGGGGCCGCTTCAGTTCAGTTGGATCAGACAATAAACGTAATTCATGCAAAGAGCCAAGCAAATCAGTCTTATTTGATTAACCACCAAATTCAATAGTGGAAGGTGATTCTCATTTTTCTTTTAGGCTAAAGCATGTAGAGCCCGAAAGCTAACAAGACTAAGAAATTTGCTATAAGACTTCAACATATGTACGAAAATATACCGTGCCGAAAAACCAAGTACATACCAAATCTAATTTCCACTTCTGATGTTTAAACCAATGATTGACCAGCTAATATGAGCTCTACATACAATGAGATGAACTAACACTGCTTACCCATAAGAGGACATAAAGTTGAAGAGTTTCATAAATGACAATAGTTCATTCTGGTATGTGGCACCACCACGGACACGCGACACGGCACCGATATGACACCAACACTCTGACATGCAAATTTTAACAAATTGGAGGCCGATACATTGGGGATACATTTAAAATAATCTTAATGCAATCAATTAAAAGAGTACAGAAGGCTCTAATCCAAAATATGTAACACCATATATACCTTAACCTCATTTATCTTTACATCATTTACAAAAATTCCTACAAAAAGCGTTTCATTAGCTGTGTTTTTATAATCAATTAATCAATAGTCACACAACGGAAAAACAAACTTTTCTAAGCTTTAACAAGAGTCTTAACTATCATCCTTTAACACCCACGACGGGTCTTGCGAATGTGCTAGGAGTGTCTTGAGAGTATCCGGAGCATGTATTTAGAGTGTCCCCGGAGTGTCAACCCCGAAAATTTGAGAAAAAATAGGACATTTCAGATTTGAGTGTTGGACACGTGTCCGGAAAGTAGCAAGGAGCTCCTAAAGTGGTGCCACTCCCACCTTAGAAGCATGTTCTTGTGCTACCAACTAAGGAGCTTGACGGGAGGTCGCTCCAATTGAGATGGGAGCACACTCCTTACGAAGATGAGAACTTTTGTACGATCCTGGTATAGAAAAACAATGATTTATCACTTGGTTTTGTTAATTGGTCATTGATGAACTCATATATCTAACCCAAGTCATGATATCTTGAAAAGAAAACCATTTATTGTAACACTAGCCCATTTTTCTTACACTTACGTTGGACTTGGCCAATATTTTCTCCCTAAAATGATTACATTCATAAAGTGTATACTCTTTGCTACATTATTGTTTGGACATATGTACATGTTCCTTTCACGCAGTGGCGATGCCAGCCCAATGGACCAGTGGCTTCAAAGCCAATTTATAGGTTTACCATCGAACTAAACTGTTCGTCTTCAACTATTGCATGGATAGTTTTTTAATCGCCATTGACTGACACCAAAAAGTTGTTTTGCTAGGTATTAGACCGAGTGGCTATTACCTAAAAAAACAAGGAAAATTCTAAGGTCGTTAAAGGTTAAAAAGTGTAATGAAATATGTAAAAAATCTATAGAAATGTGTGAGAGTATAGAAAAGTGAAAAAAAAAATACACTGGAATGTGTGTGTGTGTGTTTTTTTTTTTGTCTTCTTCTTGTCTTATTGTCAACCCAGTGAACCGACAATAGGACCCAAAAAGTATTGCTAATGTCTCATGGACAAAGGCATGAGGGGTCGCTTCAATTGTCTTGTATCACAATAGTGTGTCCAATTTGTTCAATACAATAGGTTAGGTGTCATTGATCTAGAGGTCAAGCATGAAAATTTGTACAAGACAAACTCCATGTGATAATTTCTCAAGAAAGTTATTGTAGCTTTTTATTGTTTTTACTCGAGGCTTCTACAAGTGGCACCTCAACCACTCTTAAATCTTTCTTGCAAATGATCAAAGGGTTCAGAACAAAAGTTCATGGGTTCATGCCAAGAGTTAGTGGGTTCATTCAAAGAGTTTTACTTCCTAGTAAGAAAAGTATACTACATCAAGTAGTAGTTTTTCAAACGGCAGCGGGTTCAACTGCACCCCCAAGTCTTCATGTGGCGTCGCCCCTGCTTTCACGCTCCTAACCTTTGGAGCTTCTATATTCCCCTGCTCCCCAACTCCCACTTCTACAGCTGCTCCTGCTTCCACTCTTCAACTACGATCCAGAGAGTGTCAATCGCTCAAAAGTGTCCGACACCGGTACATGGACTCCAACAAAGTGTCTGTGCTACATAGTTGTTATGTGTACAAGTGCTAAATATAGCAGTTGTGTTGATAACCAGAGTATAATGTGATTATCTTTCTCCGGGTCACTAAAAGTTACTAAGGAGGGGAAGATTTGTGATCTAATTTTGATCTTTCATCATACTAATATATTACAGTATTCTCTTTGTTTTGATATGGAAAAGGTCCTCAGTAGAGGAAGATTTTTTATAAGAAAAATAATCAGATGAAAAAAATTGCAGCTGGAATGTAATACGGCTTAAGCTAGGTGACTAAAGTACAACAATTTTGATAGAAAGATGGCAGGAAAATAGACAGTATAAGGAGAGGAATAAAGTTCTCGCAATCAATGATGGCCAAACACAAAGAATAGAGAATCCAATTGGCATTGAAGATGTTATCATTTCATATTGCAAAAAGTTGTTACTCAGTTTGCAGGTAGAAAAACGACTGGGGTAACACGAGGGACTTTATGAGTCCTAAAGTGACCGAGAATATGAAGAACAGGCTGATGATTCCAGTATCGGCTGAAGTGTAAAAAAGAGCTATCTGGTCCTAATGTCTATCAATGATAAAGCCCCACAATGCTTCTTTCTTCCATAGAAACTGGAAGGTGGTGACTAATTAAATGCCATCCAATCCTTCATCCTTGCTTGCAAGGTCCTCGCGCAATACAGCCTTTACCCTAATTCCTAAAACAAAATGATGCTCTACAACCACGAAGTAATACAGGCCACTTGCAAGGTCCTCACACAATACAGCCTTTACCCTAATTCCTAAAACAAAATGATGCTCTACAACCACGAAGTAATACAGGCCAATAACTTGCTATAATGTGTTGTAAAAATCAATAACGAAGGGTAGATCAGTTAACTACATCCATGATTGCGGAATTTCTTTGTTTCTGTATTTCCGGAATATGAGTTAGTCACCTCATGGGCCAAGCCCTGTTTGCCTTAGTAAAGGGTAGATAGCTGATACTCCAGTAACATCTTGCTTGCGCAAGAGCTGATTCGAAACTATCACAAGAATCAAGCTCCTTTTAAATGTGCTATACAGATAGATTTGACGAAAGCATATGATTCAGCGTATTGGGCTTTTTTGGTTGAAGTGATGGACACCATGGATTTTCACCCATTGTCTACTCAATGTATCAATAACTGTGACTATCCCAATGTTGTCCGCAAGGTTCGTTGGATTTTTGAAGAGAAACGTTCCTGAGGGTAATTTCAGTTATCACCCCAACTGTAGCAAGTTGTAATAAATTCACTTAGCCTTCGTAGATGACCTTTTTGTTATGGGTGATGTGGGTGTAGACTCTTTTCGACTAGAGAAAAGAGCAGTCTTTTCCTCTAGAGCGGACATGAAGTTGAAGTCTGTGATAAAAGATATCCTGTCTATACCTGAAGGTTCCCTCCTTGTCATGCATTTGGGTGTGCTTCCTATATCCACAAGGTTATCCAGTAAAGACTACACCCAGCTTAAAGCACAGCTGCACAGGAGCTGCTCTGTTAAGCTTCTTTCTTAAGGGGGTCTTAATCATTACATTTTGCTATGAAGAGCATGTCAGTAATTGGTGTTCTCTTTTTATTTTTCCTCAAAAGATCCTCAAAGACATTGAAGTAGTGCACAGGGCTTTCCTATGGTCAAGGGCTTCTCTCAAGCACAGAAGAGCAAAAGTGACCGGGGATATGGTTTGTGAATCAAAGGATGCAGGGGGTTTGGGTCTTAAACCACTGATAGGCTGGAATAAGACAACAATGCTAAGACACCTTTGGCCAATCAGTGGAAAGGAGGAAGCATTAGGGGTAATATAGGTACATACCTGTATTATCAAAGAGGAGAGCTTATAGATGGGTCAGAACTTTGGGGCGCCAATGAGAAAGAACGTTCAATGGATAAGGATGTCTTCCTATGGTGGTGGTCCTGGTGGATATATGTTGATTGAGAGACCTGGTGAGAAATGTAAGGAGATCCTTGTTCACTAATGTGTCCCCATCTTTTCATGCTTGGGTCTGACCTAGAACAAGGAACAATGCCAATCCAATACACAATGTAACATACCCCTGCTAACCTGGTTCCTAATACCATCAAATATCAATCATGATAGAGTTACATGGCAGCTGTCACCAAATGGGGTTTTCTCACTCAAATCTGCATGGAATGCCATCAGAGTTCCTAATCCTAAAGTTAAATGGTATCCTATTAATTTGGTGCAAACAAAAGGTGCCTAAGTGATCATTTCACCTGTTAAGCTGCCTAAGGAGATTAGCTACAATGGATTGACTGAGGCTCTTGGTTTGAATGTGGATGACTTGTGTACTCTGTACGCAACAGGCATAGAACCATGACCACCTGCTCTTCAGATGTACTTACTCACACTGACACGGTATTTTGGCAAAGGTTTCAGACAGTTTCATATAAGAAGAGTTCTTATGTAGTACAATGGGGAGCTGAGTTGGGCTATGTAGCATACAGCTAAGCGTCGCTTTGGGGTGCTTTCTATAACCTTACCCTTGCTGGTGTGGTTTATCATAATTGGTTGGAAAGAAATGCCTGAATTTTCAGACATCAAACTAGAGATAAATCCTCCCTTTTTCAAGACTATAGAACAAGATCTGAGGAATAGATTGTTTTCTTGGAAAGAGGTTAAGGATACTCACAGGAACAAAGCTATTTGTGTAACCTAGGTATCCATCCTAGGATTCTAGCCCATCTTTTGTTTTGTCCAGTGAGATTTTTTGATTCGTCTTGTCCTTTATCTTTCTGCTGTGTAGTGGTTGTTTTAGTGCTTGATTCCAGGGGATGATGCACCAGTATTTTCCTTGTGTTAAGTCTGTTTTTGGAATATATTGTATCTTACCATATAAACAAATATGAATCTTCAACCCTAGAGGTCAACAAAGAGTAAAACTCCAAGCAGAACCCATGTCCGCAACACAGTTCACTTCTAGTGGTCCCCATTACTCTACTATCTAAACCAAAAAAGAAAAAATCAACCAATCTCTTCTTTCATTTTCTTCTTGTTCCGATTTGGTAAGTAAATATTATTTCAAACCAAAAGACTAGTAAACAAGGAAGAAGACCTCAGAGAATATTCAATCTTCACGGTACCCGAATGGTTGAGTGAGATGGGGCCTAATACCTACTCATCTTGTACTTTAGCTCACAAACCAAATTCCTTGGTTATGATGGAATTGAGCCTTGAACCATGAATGTTATCTGTTACGTGTTCGAACTTAACAAAGTGGCGACTACTTTGATGCAAAGCTTTAGGATCATTTGCCGGATGTCATTGGAGCTCAGCAAAAGATTGATATGTCTACTGCTCAACAATGGTCAGCAACGCTCATAAGGAACGTATTGAAAGTTAAAACCCTTAGGTCACGCACTTATAAGGATTGAGAGAGAGATTCTCGAAGATGTTCATGCACCATTTTAGGAATTCGCAACCTATAATTCTCAACAATAAAGGACCCTACATATATAATCACACTCCCTTGGTAAACAGTGCACCCTCTGTTAAACCCTACAACAAAGCATTCATACACATTCTATTACCCTCCTGACTAACTTGATGTTGAGGGTTTTGTGAGTCCAACATTGAGCTTGTTTTGCAGGAGCCCATTGGAGCACTCGAAACAGCCAACCAGAATTGGCATGATCAAATTTTATTTTTCAATTAGGTGAGGCTTCAACTGTTCAAGTTAGAAGATGCAGTAAACGAGGTAGACTGAACCTCAAATGGCACTTGTTTGCACGACCCACTTTGAAAAACAAAACATACAAGTCATACCACATAGTCACAATGTCAAGCTACCATTATAATTAACTTTGATTTTACAGGAATACTGAAACACTGAACATTTATATCCCAGAGAGTCAATGAGAAAGGGAGAACTTACACACAAAAATTCAGGTGTGCGGAGAAGAGCTGTGATCGGAATCTCCCCGTCGAAGATTGTCGATCAAGCCGCCGAGCTCCTTGCGAGCAGATTCTCTGCCGAACATGAAGCCGTACCTAGACAGAAAAAGGACGAATTTCAGGATCCCATTCAGCGAAACAAAACCCGAGAGCAAGAGAGAGAGAGAGAGAGAGGGATTGTGAACCAGAAAGAAACAGCGGAGAAGACGCCTGCTGTGGCGATTGTTTGTATGAGAGTGAAGCTTTTCTCCATTGCTATTTCTGACCAAAACCTTGAGTAAAAAATCTTGTTAAAATTTCGGTAAATATATGGGGACAGACCAAAAGGAAACCGACCACGTACCGACGGCGCCGGCGACCCCCGTGTGGGTCCCAAACGGCCAATTCGAGCATTCACTTTGCACGAAATGGGGTAATTTTGGATCGAGTACTTACAGCCGTCCGATGGCCTTGATTCCCGCGTAGACCCACTCGGATTTTGATTCTGAGCACGATGAACGGCTCGGATTGGCCGTTTGGGACCCACACGGGGGTCGCCGGCGCCGTCGATACGTGGTCCGTTCCCGTTTTCGTCGTACTGTGTTGACTGAAATCTATGTGCAAATTTCGGTAGCAAATTTTACAATTCTATTTTTTCTTTTTAAACCGGATGTAATGCTTTATACGCATGCAGCTCATCTTAAGTAATTCTCATTTCCACTAATTATGAGGCCCCGGAAGTAGGGGTGAGCACGGGTTGGGTTGGTCGGGTTCGAATCGGGTTGTAAAAAATAGCACCCGAAACCGAACCGAACATACATAAAAATCGATTGGATCGGGTATCGTCGAGGCCGGGTCGGATCGGGTTGGGGGAACAAATGGCAGAACAAACAAATCGAGAAAGGAGCGAGTGAGATCAGAGATCCAAAGAAGGCAACAACAATATACATATTCAAACCACAAACTACACAATCGTAATCAAGTATTTACACATATATGAACCCAAAATCTGAAATTTTTCAGTCATAATCTAGATCTATGAAAGCAACTTACAAGTTACAACATTTACAGAAACTTTTTCGCAAGAAAGAGATCGTCGTTTAAGTCGTTGAGGCCACCGTCGCCATTTGAGTCGGTAAGACTAGAGAGAGATCTATTCGTCGATCTGTTTGAGCTCATCGTCGCCGGCTCGCCGCCATCACAGAACGAAAAGAAAGTGAGAGACGGTGTTGGTCCTGTTGGAACTTGGAAGAGAGAGAGAGAGAGAGAGAGAATGGGAGGTGAGTTTTGTTGTGTGAGGAGAGAGAGGGAGGGAGAGAAGGTGAGTGTAGACACTCCAACTGTGATGCCCATGCATCCCAATGACGAAGAAATGATTAAACTACCTTGGAACCAGTCCAGAAAGCTCCTCACAAGCCGCGCGGCCCCTGTCAGAAGCCGCACGGCTCCCCTTTTCACATACGAGCTGCGCGACTCACACACACAAGCCGCACAGCTTCCCTTACAAGCCGCACGGCGGGAATCGTTATCTTCTGCAAAAAAATCCCGGAATATTGAGCGTTCAGGAATCTCATCATCGCCCATATATTTTGCGTGATTTTGTTGCCTACCTCCGTCTATATATACCACCCTCACTCTCCTCACTCAACACACTGAAATCTACCCTCCGAGCAACTTCTCAATCGATTTTCCGGCGAACCTCGCGTTCAAAATCACCCGAAAACCGTCCGGAGAAATCAGTAGAACAAGGGATACAAACCTGCTCTTTGATGGGAGATGTGTCCAAATAGACGACTGGATAAGCCTTCAAGTGAGAGAGAGCACCAAAGAGGGAGGGAGTTAATTGAGCAGTTACCTGGTGTCTGTTATAAGCTGAAATAGTTGAGAAGGGCAGGGCAGTTATGTGGTATCAGATTCTTGTTCTCTCTCTCCCTCTCTGTATCTCTCTCTCTCTCTCTCTCTCTCTCTCTCTAAGATTCCTCTTCTTTGTAAATCGTTTCTGCCTTTGATATCAATAAAACATTCATAATCTTCCATTTCCATTTGAGTGTTCATCATTTGGTATCAGAGCAGTCATTTCTCTCGGACCTATCAAACACCATTCAACCACCATGGCTGATGGAACCCGTTCCCAAGACATCAAGCGTTTAGACGAGTCTATTCGTTTGTTGAGTGATAAACACGAAGAAAGCATGGCTCGCATCACAGATTTGGTCACAAATTTGAGTTTGAAGTACGATCAATTAGCAGAAAAAGGTAAACCCTAACCCAGGTATCCCTTCATCTACTGGTCTCTCCCTTAATTCTTCAGTCTTGGGTAATACAAATATGCAATGGCAATCAAGATTCACAAAATTGGAGTTTCCAAAGTTTTTCGGTGAAGACCCAGAGGGTTGGGTTTACAAAAGTGAGAAATTCTTTGAAATCAATGGAATTGAAGAGTCTCAGAAGGTTAAATTAGCATCCATTCATCTAGAAGATAAGGCCCTACACTGGTTTAGGTGGTTTGAGAAGTCTCATACCCTACGCACATGGAAAGATTTTACCTGGGCACTCACCAACAGATTTGGGGACAATCTTTATGAAGATGCCATGGGACAATTGTCCAAATTGAAACAGGTATCTTCTGTCAAGATTTATCAAGAAAAATTTGAGGAATTAGCCAATAAAACCAGTGGTCTTCCTGAAACTTTCTTTGTTAGTTGTTTTATTAGTGGATTAAAGGATGAAATTAAGTCTGGGGTACAGATGTTTCAGCCGAACATCTCCCAAGCCATGGGCTTAGCCAGATTGCGAGAAGAAACAGTAGAATCATTGGACAAGAAACCCACGTTTGTACCCAGAAATACCTCCAGCAGTTGCACACCTACTGTGACTACTAAACCACCCGAATCTGTTTTACCCATCCGTAAGTTCACCCAAAAGGAAATTGAAGAAAAAAAACAAAAGGGGCTTTGTTTTGGCTGCGATGAAAAATATTTTAGGGGCCATGTATGCAAAAAGAAGCAACTTTTCCTATTAGAAGCAGAAAGTGATGAAGGGGTGTGGTACGAATGTGGTCCAGAGGAGCAGTCATTCACAGAACCAGCGGATGCTCAAGAAGAACCCATCATTTCTGTCCATGCTTTGTCTGGAACTCTTTCTTATCGGACTATGAGACTAAAAGAGGAAGTCAAGAAACATCCCATTACTATTTTAATAGACTCTGGAAGTACCCACAACTTTTTGGACCCAAATGTGGCGAAAAGAACTGGGTTAAACATACAACTGACATCTCCAGTTTACTACCAATGTGAGGCTATTACCACTTGGAGGTTGCGATATGGTATTAGGGATACAATGGTTATCGACTCTAGGGCCTGTTTTATGGGACTTCCAAAATATGAAAATGGAGTTTACAATGGAGGGGGAAAAATATGTGCTGCAAGGGGGTAATTCTGTGGAAGTTCAACAAGTTTCATTTCATTCCATGCAACATCTACTTGAGAAGAATGTCCAGGGTATGATGGTTCAGTTGTGTAGCTTGCATCCAACTCCTCCTTCTGAGGTAAATTCAGATATTACTAAAATCTTGCATGAGTTTTCTGACATTTTTAGTCTACCCAAGGAACTGCCACCTCAAAGATCTCATGACCACAAAATTCCCCTAAAACCTGGTAGCCAACCACCAAACATAAGGCCGTACAGATATCCTCACATACAAAAAAATGAAATTGAAAAATTGGTTCAGGAAATGCTGGAAACCGGTGTCATTAAGCATAGTGTGAGCCCTTTCTCTTCACCGGTTTTGTTGGTTAAAAAGAAGGACCATACTTGGCGTATGTGTATTGATTACAGGGCCCTCAATAAAGACACTATTAAAGATAAGTTTCCTATTCCAATAATTGATGAATTAATTATTGGATGAACTCCATGGAGCCCAATTTTATTCCAAGCTGGACTTGAGATCGGGATACCACCAAATTAGAATGCACCCACCAGATGTAGAAAAAACAGCTTTTCGAACACATGAAGGACATTATGAATTTCTTGTCATGCCATTTGGTTTGACAAATGCTCCATCAACTTTTCAAAGCCTAAATTTTCACTACCCCTTTTCAGCTAGCACAAATAAAGATGATTCACATAAAGAATATCACAGCAACAAGATAGTTTCACACTCAAAATCACAAAAGATTCAAGCCCTAGATTTTTTTACAGCAATGTTTGCTCGAGAAATCAGTAGAACAAGGGAAACAAACCTGCTCTTTGATGGGAGATGTGTCTAGATAGACGACTGGATGAGCCTTCAAGTGAGAGAGAGCACCAAAGAGGGAGGGAGGAGGATTTCGCGCCAGAGGCGATGCTTGTTTCGCGCCAGAGGAGGATAGCGTGGAGAGAGAGAGAGAGAGAACGTGTGAGGAAAATATTAAAAAATGGGTTTGGGAGTGAATAGTGCCTCCATAAAAAGGGTGGGTATATAGAGAGGCACTGTAGTTATAGTTTTATGTATTTTGGCAACCATTTTATGGAGGCTGTGTAGCCCTCTTTTCACACTTGCCTAGGTAAAATAGGGATAGGAGGGGAGAGA
This sequence comes from Gaultheria prostrata, assembly GCA_036023075.1. Lineage (NCBI taxonomy): Eukaryota > Viridiplantae > Streptophyta > Magnoliopsida > Ericales > Ericaceae > Gaultheria > Gaultheria prostrata. The sequence goes on along the minus strand of JAXBDA010003080.1, from coordinate 19,790 downwards.
TAGGAGGGGATATATGGAGGCTATTGTGAACGTATATATAAGTAATAGTATGTAATAAGTACTAATGATTTTCTATTCAGCTCACAGAGGCTTGGTTAGCCGAGTGGGTAAGTGAAGTTACCATGCGAATTTTTTGACAGATCTGGGTTGGCCTTGAAGAGACAAAGAGAATGGTGTAGGTTTGACGACGATCCAACGAGGTGTGAACCGCAGCCGTCACCGGACATCGACAACGATCTCTCTTTCTCACGAAATCGCACCACTTTTGGTGAGAAACAAAATTGGGGTCTGGAGGTGGTATGGTCTCTCACGCTTTCTCACCCTCTCTCGCTTATTGTTGCATCCAAACGTGGGAGAGACTGAGTTTTCTTCCCGTTTCCTTTCTTCTCTCTCGGATTCTCGCAATCCAAAGGAGCTGTAAGAGCGTATATATAAAGGAAGTAATAGTATGGAATAAGTACTAATGATTTTCTATTCATCCCACAGAGGCTTGGTTAGCCGAGTGGGTAAGTGAAGTTACCATGTGAATGGGCGAGGTTCGAGTTACGAAGTTATAATGTTGGCCTCGAAATATTTTTTTTTCCAAAATTTGTAGGGCGAAACTCAGTGGGTTCGCCTACGAATTCTGAAGAAGCTCGTACTGATATCCAATTGAGTTAAATCTTTTCAAATACCTATAACAAATATTTTAAGAAAAAATGAGCGGTTAGCAAATATTTTAACAAATATTTCCGAGACCCGAGATGAGCCGGGAAAAAAGATCTTTACTTCCCCCCAATCTATGCGAATAACACGGCTTAGTTTGGTGTGTTTTTTGTTTTCTTCCTAAATGGAGTACTGATTTTGTAGGCCTATTTTAACGGGCGATACACCAAATTTAGGGCTCCAATTTTAGCTTGGACCCACATGCTATATATAAGGGTATCCACGTGTGCTCTCTAAATTTGGCTCCGAAAAGTAGACACATAAACAAAAGTGAAATCCAATTTTATGTGTTAAGATTTGCTGATTTAGGAGTATACAAGTAATTCAATGGACTCTCTAAAATTAGCCCATAAACTATGCCCTAAAGATTATTTATGCACCTAAAAAATGTAAAGATTATCTGTGCAAGATCTATACTCCCCCAGTCTCCACTCCCTCTTCCCATATCTTCTCCTCACTCCCAACTCCCTTCCTAAAATGTTAATGAGTCATTCTAAAGAGCTTCTGTGGAGAGCCTATTGAAAACCAACAATTGAGCAAATGAGTTACTAAAAATTAGGATCTCACCTAGGAGTCCATTTCCTAATGTATTAGGAATGCATTTTTGGGAACTCTATAATTTTGGCGGAATTGTTACATTGGTGCGTTCGTAGCATACACTACTAGTCCACTTTATATATTTGTTTTTGCACTTGTTGTTCAACATATCAGAGTGGCGCAGCGGAAGCGTGGTGGGCCCATAACCCACAGGTCCCAGGATCGAAACCTGGCTCTGATAATGAGAGAAGGCTTCCAAGACATTCGCTAGCCTTTTTGGTCTTCTCAAATACTTGACAAGTTCTGTTTTGTTTTTTGTTTTTTTTTTCTTGAAGAGCGGACAAGTTCTATTCGAATTCAATTTTTACTTCCCCATAATGAAATTAATAGGAGTATATTCTGGAATAAAAAAAAAGTACTACTAATTTACGGATAGTTATAACAAAAAGTGTATGAACACAGTTTTCAAATACAACTCTAAACAATAATTAAATCCGTAATTGTTGGATGTGCATTTTTTCTCTCATATATTTAACAGCTTTGAAACACAGTTGTGTTCGAAATTGTGTGTTATTCTTTGCGTTCCTCGTAATGTAATTTGTCCTAATGCAAGATTACTGTAATTCATACCAACGCCTATCAAACTTTTTTCGCTCTCTCCAAAACTCTTCCATTTTCCCTCGTTTCAAAATTTTGTCGATACATCTTCAGTGATCCTAATTGCTGTATATTTGCGATCTACACATTATGAGTTATATAGACGAAAGTATAAAGATTCATCTCTAGGGACGCCAAATTTCAATACATAAATTCATCTCTACTGAAGATTAGAAAAGGTTAGAATAGGGACGAGTAGGAGGAGATCTCAACTTGGGTGAATTACTTTCGTAGATGTCTCTGCTTAACGACCTCGACAACTTTGTTCTCTCGAAATACCCCATACGAAGCGAAGACATTCCATAGTTGGTGAAGCCGGAAGGTAAAGGAAGCTACGCAAGAAGAGAGCGCATCTCCTGGATACAAAATGAGCATGATTAAGCTGCAAAAACCAGCGCCTTTGATTTGATTTATTTTTTAGTTGGCATCTTGCCATCTTTCTTCTTTTCTTTTTCTTTTTTGTCATTAAAACGTGAGGTCGAGAGGTATGTTGTGTTTTTGCGAGTAGCAACACTAGATAAATACATGATTTTTTCGAAACTCTCTATTGTACTTCATTTTTGTTTAACATTTATGATGAATGGAAATTTCTTTGCTCATAAAAACAAGGGTCAAGCACTATTGGAGTATATCCTGTGACTGATGATAATGAGAACGATGCTATCTGGTCCGGCAGGGGCGGGGTCACTTGACCCCACTGAGGTGTCAAATTTTAATAGGATAGATATAATATTTTTTAGAATTTTGTATTTTTGCCTCTTATATATGGTAGTATTTTTTTCCTAACTACTTGCCCTCCTCCCTAACTCTAAGACTCACCAATTTCCACCGCCAAAAATAGATTTGGTCTAGAACCAGAGGCAGCGAAAATCTGGATGAAGTTTCCGCATTTTGTGGCAAGAATAACATTGATATTCCTAACATGGAAGACACATATGTTTCTCTAGGAAGATCAAGGCGTTGGGCTCAAGAAATGACAATCTCTCACCATTATCGCGTCGAGTTGTTGTATACTATCATAGATATGCAACTCCAAGAGCTAAATAATCGCTTTAATGATGTAAACACCGAGTTGCTTATTTGTGTTGCATGTCTAAGTCTATCCAACTCATTTGCAAGTTTTGACAACCAAAAGTTGAACCGCTTGGCCGAATTTTATCCTAAAGACTTCTCTGACACTGAGTTTTTGGCACTTTCAGATCAAATTGAGAATTTTATCATTGATATGCGGTCTAGTGTTGAGTTTTCAAACTCGAAAGGAATTGGTGATATTTCTCGAAAGATGGTTGAGACCCGAAAAAATATAGGATATCTATTGGTTTTCAGGCTTTTGACTTTGACTCTAGTTTTACCTGTTGCGACAGCTACAGTAGAAAGAGCATTTTCTGCCATGAAGATTGTGAAGAATCGACTTCGTAACCGAATGGGTGATCAATGGTTGCATGATAGCTTGATTGTTTATATTGAGAAGGAGATTTTTACTAGTATCACAAATGAGGCTATTATGCTACGATTTCAAAATATGAAAAATCGCCGGGGTCATTTGTAAACGCTGTTAGAGGGTTTAAATTGATATCTGCCTAGCTACTTTTTGTTGGCTTTGTAGCTACTTTTTGTTGGCGTTCAAGTGTAGCTACTTTTTGTTTGGCATTTCAATGAACTTTTGGGGAATTAATTGTAAATGAAATTATATGTTATTAACAGATATCTACTTTAGTTATTCTCTATTTCGCATTTTAGTACTCCCTCCGTCCCTTAATAAGTGTAGACATTTCCATTTTGGGCTGTCCCTTAATAAGTGTGTGTTTTGAAAAGTTAGTGAGTACATTTCCTATTTTGCCCTTAAAAGTAGATTCCTTTTTGAAAAGTTAGTGGGTATTATTATATTGATAATGGTAAGTAGTGGAAAGTAGATGTAAAAGTTGTAAAAGTTAATGTGAGAGAAAATAAGTTGGAATTACGAGGTAACACACTTAAAAAGGGACGGATGGAGTATTTTTTTTTTTGTTCTATTATTCTGCTTTAAGAGTTTGACCCCACTGACATATAGTTTTGGCTCCGCCCTGTGGTCCGGCCGCACCAATTTTATAGCTAAAGTGAGCTTGAACCACTCGAGCCCAAGGATGGGTTGAAATGACGGGGGTAGGAACTGAGAAGACAAACCACTGCATAAAGGTTACATAACATTGGCGCATCACGTGGACGACCGGAATGTCCATAACAATTTTATCTTTTGCGGTCAATTCTTGGTCAAAGTTATCTTCTAAGCAAATTCTCAAAAAGAAATCATACAAAGAAGGAGTCCTAAACCCACTCTCCAAAAAGGATTAGGCGAATTTACTCCAATCCCAGGCGCTGAATCCTGGAATTACACGAGGTCAAGTAACATGGAAATAAATTTGCACAAAGTAGTGAGAAGAACTAGCATTACAAAAGCCCAACTCTGGTTCAGAACAATTCACTGTGTTGGGAGTCTTGTGTATCTATAATCAAAAGTACAATATACACAGCAACTTTTGTTTGCCCGTTACGAATACATCTTTCTGAGTAAAGAACAAATACATGGCAATAATTACCAGCAAAACCCTACGACACGGATGAAAACAATCGTGTCCCATTGCACCCATTCGACAGACCTCATTAATAGTAGTTCCTTAGTCTCCGATGGCCACCTCCACCTCCGGCTGTCATGTGTACCCAAATCTGCACGCTCAAACTCTATGTCGGCAAATGAATACAAGTTGATCCCCACCAAAAGTCTGTTAGGTAATGATAGTTAAGGTCATGTCATAACTTTGAGTGTTGTCTCCAAGGGCAACCCCCTTCAAAAGCGTGTTCCAGCACGTCTTCCATTCGCTTAGCAAGTAGTATCTGTCACATACAGCCATTTGTGAAGAATTAACCAAAAGAAGAAGAAAAACTAAGCACTCCTAAGCATGTAGTTGAGTGGTGAAGTCTGTATTCGGGCCAATTACTGTGACAATCACACCATACACAGAGTTGTGCTCGTAGACTAGCCAAGTTACTTCTTTGAAATTACTACCACATTCTTTTGACCATCCAAGCTACCTAGTTAGATAAAAATTTGTTACAAGCAAAATAGGGCCATTACATAAGCTTTGGTGAATCAAAGCAAATGTTAGACAACAATTATCAAGCTTTGATCAACTAGACTACTAGAGATGTAATACTTCTGAGTTCACAACTTTATAGCATTGTAGTAAAGATTCTTGGTTGCTATCTTAAAAGATTTTAACCAATGTCCTAATTCTGAAGTTTTCAAACCTATAGCTTTGGTGACTCACAAATGGTAACTTCTTCATTTTGTTAAGTTGTTGAGCACCAAAGTGTTAAAGAATATCACCATTTAACACAACCCATGTTACTTGGAGATTTCAAAATGCATAACGTATCCATGCCAGACGCTTGACAGTCAACCCTTAATGCTTCAAATTAAGGGTGTGAAACATGTCCCACCTTTCGTCTAGAAAACAAATTTCCTGTTTAATTTGAATAGACATTACAAGTAATCTATCACACCTTGTAAACAATATTTAACTTGGAAAGAAACTTATTATATTTGTCCCCATGTCATTGATATAATCAGATAAATCTTACAAACACATGCCCACCAAATACCCGTACGGAGTTCATTTGACATAGAACACGCCTAAGAATGTGGTTCACCAGTTCGTTTCTCTATATTGATACATTGTTGAGCAGATGCTTCTTTCCCTTTCCCTTTCCTTTCATTCTTTTTTTATCCGTAGCTGGACTACATAATAGGGCAGAGTAGCTAGAGCCTTTGCCAATGCATGTTGGCGGGCTGTTTCCAGTTTGCACTAATACCCTAGTGGAATACCTTAAACATGCATACATACAAAAAAAAGAAACATTTACCTCCAAATTGCCAAGAACTGCTGATGGTACTTCAACCAAGTCCTTCAAGTTCCTTTCAGGAAGGATAACTCTCTTGATACCATATCGATGAGCGGCCAAAACCTTTACAGCATATATGTAAATAAGCAAGTCAAAAAGAACTCTCGAAGCATATATCGAATAGTACTCAAATAATGTGCTAATGAAAAGAGAATGAATTGAACACTCCATTACTGGATTGGAATTTGGATACATTACAAGAGCAGTGCAGACAAGTAAAATTAGCCTCAGACAAAAATGTGCTTCGAAATTTTCTGCCGACACTCATTAATACATCTTACATTTTCCAAAGACAATCAAAGGCAACCACATGGTCATGTCCTGGGTTTTATATTTGTTTATGTTCCTTTTTTTTTGGGTTTTCCCATTTGGTAGATGTCCAAGTCTTATGATACCATATGAGCATGCCAACTGATGGGTAGTGCCACCGATTTTTCTTATTAGCAATGCTATGGTGACCATATTTGGTGACCAATTCAAGTGTCACCACTGCATTAGTAGAATGTGCTCCACTACATAACAAATGGGACACATTCTACCAATAAATTGGTGACACATGATCCTGTTACCCAAAATGTGGTTGCCAAAGCATTTGTACTTTTCTATTTCTCCTTTTAACAGCAGGTAATGTTCTACCCTCTGAACCACTCTTTTGAACAATTTAGCTTTGCAAGCCAATGCTTTCTGCAGTTCTCAAATTCTTTCTTTTGCTTCTTTCCATAGTCCAAAATTTTACAGATTACAACAAGGATATCAAATGAAGGCTCGTGCGCTTATCTAAAGTGAGTTTTCCAACACTAACACCTAAGATGTGAATAGTCCAACATGCATGGGTGTCGAACCATCTAACAGGGAGAAGAAAAAGGGCGGAAAATGTTTGTGACCTTAGAATTTGGTTCAGAAAGTGAGGGACAACTTGGTGGACCCTCCAGCAATTTACTTCATGGACCTCATCATTCCAGGTTGAAGGCAGCAACTATAGGGTTGAAGCTACTACTTCCTCCGTCTCATATTCTTGGTCCGGTTTGGGAATTCAACTTTTTAAGGGGACATGCAACCAAGGTGTTCAAATTCAATGGCACTATTTCTTAATTTGCCCAATCATTTTCCCACATATAATAGATAGCTTTGGAAGTTACAAACATTTTGCTTGAACTTTTCAAATTGGACAATATTTTAAGACATCTCAAAATGGAAACGACTAAGAATATGGGATGGAGGGCATCTATTATGTCCTAAATACGAATACAAATAGAAAAATACGAATACAAATAGAAAAGGGAGAATACACACCTTATCCTTAATGCCACCAACTGGTAAGACTAGACCCCTAAGAGTCATCTCTCCAGTCATTGCTGTATCAGCTCTCACCCTTCTCTGACTAAACAGTGAAACCAGTGCTGTTACTAGAGTCACACCTGCTGAGGGTCCATCCTTAGGAACAGCCCCAGCAGGAAAATGTATATGAACGTCACGTCCCTCCAGCAGATTAATACCCTCAGTAGAAGCCAATTTAAGTTCTGCTGCTCTTGATCTAACCTGTATGTCAAGGGAAGTCTACAGAGTCAAACAACAATTAAGAAACTATTAACTCCTACTTTCCCCGGGGAATAAAAAAAATTCACCATCAGCATATTGCCTAGTTCGATATCTTACCAAAGCACTATAAACATACCTTGAAAAAATAACTGCTAGTGTCTCTATGTCTCACTAATGTGAACTATGACAAAGCCCGCAAATTAAAATTTTCATGCAATTGCCAAGTGCATAACATTTCTGCATTAGTAAGTGGCAGTATGTCTTTCGTTTACTGCAAATTAATGCTTTATCTCAAGGATAGACCTTGAAAATGCTAAACTAGGTCCAGAGATTAAATACCGGTAGAAGGGGTACTACAACAGCATTTTTTGGATTTTCTTTCAAAGAAAGGTTATCTTATAGAAAACAGACTCCTCTAAAGCACAAGTTATATCAAAGAGGGAGTGAATTTAAAATTTAAAGCATCAACACACACTGTCCAACATGGGGATGTCTGACCCATTGATATACACCAACACCCGATGCTCACACCTGTTTCCACGTAACATAAGGCCACACACGAGCATGTAGGTAGTTATCAGATAAGCAACGAGATTTCAACATATGAACTACCTCGTCTAGTACCATGTTGACATCTTGACTCCTTGAAACATTAAGGTACTAAAGAGGGTCAGACTTAAGTATTTATACTCTCCATAATCTCCACAAACCATATGGGTACACCGAGAGCATGCAAAGACAAGATATAAAGGAAGACGAAGTTCAAACATATTTGGGGCAAAATCGTAGAATCAAAAGAAGAGGCAGACAGATAGCACTTGTCAGCCTCACATTCAGGAACAGCCTTAAAAGTCCCTAGGAGATGTACCGGTTTTGTCTTCAGAAGGAATAGGTTAATAAACCAAGTTCAAAACATTACCATATAGTAGAAAAATATAGAACTGAGAATTGAAAGGCTTCTAGTGAGTGCCTTGAAATTGAGGTTAACAACATGACCCATCACGTCATTATCACTTTTAAAACCATATTCATGAGCAAGATGGAAACTAGGAATTTCATGGCGCATTCCCTTCTCACATGGATCAAGATAAACCAGTTGGTGGAAAAGATTACCCAAGTCAATGCAATCTGAGCTGATTCTTTAATAACATCACCGAGCTGCCCAGTGAGATGAAGATCACCCTTTCCCACCATGGCTGTAGCCTCTACAAACTGAACTTCCCCACCAAAAGCAGTCCAAACCAACCCAACAGATACGCCAGGAGTTGAGACACGTTCGGCAGTTTCTATGTCATCATATCTTGGAGGCTGCATTCCAATGATAATATTACAAACCACATTTAATAGCCTTAGTCATTAGAAGAACTCAGCTGAACACACCACATCTAATAGCCCTAGTCATTAGAAGAACTCAGCCGAACAAGCAAGTGTGATAATTTTAAGGCAAATCAGGGCTGGACCTATACTGATAGTTCTAGCCATTAAAGAGATGAACTGTACCAAGACACTCTAGGTGTTAAACAAGCTCCCCTGCTTAGACACAATGCCTGTGTTTGGTTGAGAATTTTGAGAAGAATATTTTTGGAAATTTTTTTGAGATAGTGTTTGGATGAGTTTTTGGAAAAAGTAATAATTAGAGAGAGGTGTAATAATTGGAGAGAGATAGAGAGAGAAATGAAAATAATGATTGGAGAGAGGGGTATGAGTAGAGAGAGAAATGTGATTAATGATTGGAAAGATGAGAGATGAAGAAAGAATCTTTTTGGAATTTTTTTTGAAAATGTGAAGTGAACAAAGTGAATAATTTTCTTATTTGAACATCCTGATTAAAAATGTAAAACTGCTATACATACCCCCAATACTTTTTCTAGCATAGCTTCATCCACGACAAAAGGTGAGCTAATTCTGAATGCAGTTGATATTTCATGATTGCTAACACCCATTGGAATGACTTCCATTTCTACCTCCCCTCCATCAGCAAGTCTGCTCTCCAGAAGCGGTGAACCAAGATGGTGCACGTCTTTGGTCAGAGGTAGAGAGTGTTCTTGCTCTGCAACTCTTACAGCTGCAGCACGAGCTAAGGAAGCTAAGTTCCTCTCCAGATTCCTAACACCAGCTTCTCTGGTGTACCTCTGAATGACAAGTTTCACCATAGCCTACCACAAAACAGAGACACAAATCAATGAAGAGTCAGACCCTCCAATAAGGGATCACGAGAGAATAATTACATGCGACTATTACAATCAATCATAGACGGATCCTCCCTTTACCACATCATGAGGGTTTAAATATAGTACCATTCCACTATATGAGGAGTAATAGCCCTATGAAAGGAAAAAGAGCAAAGAGGATATTACACCCAAAAAATAACAGAAAAGAGAAAAAAGAAAAAAAAGAAAAAAAAAGAAAAAAGCTGAGAGTTTCCATGGCATGACCTTTCCACGAAGAATGAATGGAAACTCATGCCTTGAATCAGTGCAGTCCCTGCTTAAAATAACCCAAGTCACCATAGCCATGTTCCAAATCTTCATCTCTTAACTTTTTTTATTGACCACGCCTATCAACCTCGGTGAGCTATCACATGGACTCTGTTAAGGAATCAAGTGTCTCAACACTCGAACAATGACGAGATATTGATCCAATAAATGTAGTTGGACACATTCTTCGCAAGCATATCTGATTTTACTAGTATATGGACATGTATGGCATGCTCTATGGAAGCTTGTAAAAAACATTTTAACACGAAATGACAGTGTCTATCCAGAAATGTGTATTCTTTAACTCTATCCTCATGCCTTTAGAATTGGGACTTAGATTGAACCTGACATATAGACATTTAACCACACCAGATATCCATACTGAACCCTTAAACCTAAGTCAGTGAGTACTCCATACAAATGTAAATATTTAATCCCTAAATAATTCAGAAAATCATATAAAAAATTCAAAACCAAAAGGCTGAAAGTCAGGATTTAATTATAAAAAAAAATAGGACAGCAGGTAGATCCTGCCACTGCGAGGTCTGTGGAGGGTCAGACGTACGCAGCCTTAAAACAAGGTGCAGGAGACTACTTCTACATATTGAACCCATGAAGCCAAAGCACATTGGAGCAACTTTATAGGGATTAAGAGATTGTCGATACTCTGCCAATTAAAGAGGTGATGCATATGACCAAAAAACAATGCATAACCTTATGTAGTCAGTTTATAGCAGAATCCATTTACTAAAACATAAATGCATCAAAAACTTCATTCGCTATAAAAGACACCATAAACTTCTTCTGCAAAAAATTTAATTTTAGTGATGCCTGCTCATTTTGAAGCATGGTATTCTAGCAAAACAACAACAACAATTAGTGGTTTGACTGCTCGGCATCAAAACTAAACAGCTCACTGCTACCTCAGAAAACCTGCCAGGTAACATGGAATCATTATCCCTGCATTATTGGAAAGACCTCACTATTGTTACATGGTCTTGGGTAGAACTCAATCCCAAAAGCTAGCTATTGAAGTGAGGGCGTCCTCACGCTCATATACTTCACATAACTTTGGTACCCAGGTGATGCGGGACTTCGCTTCCCAACTATACCATGCATGAAAAACAAGGTATTCGTGAAGCTTTCAGTTCTGAAACCACGAGGCCAAGCATTACACAATTACTCTAATTATCCATTACAACCCAAATATAGCCATGGAAGAATGACCAACAAGAACTGATGCATACAATATAGATAAAAAGAACAATCACCAAAATAAAGAATTGAATCAGTTCCCCTAAATGTTATGCCATATTCCACATGAATGTGTGCAAAAGCCAAATGGACAGCATGGTGATACATCAATGGCATATTTTGGACCCATCAAGCCATGATGGAAATTGGGTACAAGTTTCATGCTTTCAATTGAACATCATCAGAATTAATAAAATACCTCAGGAATTTGAAGGTACTCCGCATTCAAGCCATGCTGATCTAGAACTCGTGGAATGAGATGTCGCATTGCTATTCTAAGCTTTTCTTCAGGGGTGTATCCAGGCAATTCAATGACTTCCATCCTGTCTAACAATGCTGGAGGAATAGGTTGCACCCTGTTTGCAGTTGCCACAAAGACTACCTTTGAAAGGTCAAATGGAACATTCAAATAGCTGGAAAACCTTGGTTAAGGAATCATTCATCAAAGATTCACTTGCTTATTTTAGTTAATTTAATATCTATCTATCAAGATGTGTAAAACAGAGTAGTAGAACAAATTGAGCTTGATGTCCATGTACAAATATCTGACACATTCTGGATGATTAAAACTTAGAAGTACTTAGAACCTTACTTACAGAAGTCATTTCTCCTCCTGCAAAGTCTTTGAAGAGAAACAAAAGCAATAGAAAGCTAAAAAACTTTTCTCTTGGTATCAAATTTATTGGAAAACCCAAATAAGTGATGACTCAAAATTGCTTCCAAACATCATTAGTCAACTTTATGAAGCAAATAAGCTAGTTAGCTTAGAAGTGCCAACAAACAGGCCTTGGAACCTTCTTGTCTTCAAACAAATTTTAAATGGCATAACTGGAATTGGAAAATAAGGCGTAGGATGCCCATACATCAAACCATAGGTCAAGGTTGTCCCATAAGAATTATTGGTTTGGAAGAGCAACTACAATATGATATACAGAATCATGTAGACCAGGAAAGAGGATACTGATCGTTGAATGTTTTGTTTTGTTCAGGATCAAGAACCTCTAGTAGAGCTGAAGCTGGATCACCGCGAACATCAGACCCAGTCTTGTCAATCTCATCTAGCAGCATAACTGGGTTGCAAATGGCCACTCTCTAAAATTCACAATACAAAAAATATGATCCTTTAGCCTCCCATCCAAAACAAAGTCAAATTACAAAGCTGTTAAACATCAACCCACTTCCAACAGGAAAGGGCTAGAGTCTAGAGACCTACATATTCGGTTCCCTAATCTATTATCAGGGTCGGCTCTAGGATTTTGGTTCAGCGGTGACAAAATGTTCAGAAATTTTTCTATACTACACACTGTATAAGGTAAAAGATGCTTATTTGGTTGAAAAATTATGAGGCTTGTTTTAGTTTGTTTTGTTGAGCTAATGTCTACTTACTGACAAATATAAGTGAAAGTTCAGTTACTATAGCTTCATACGAATACTTCAGTACCGACACTACTAAAGAAAAAAACGACATTATTTGTACAAAATATAAAGCTTTAGTGCATTTTTTAACTAAGGGGGTTCGCTTGAACCCCTTGAAACTATAGTAAAGCTACCCGTCATTATGCGACGATTTTAAAGACCAATAGTACACAACTAAATTGTTAAATGAATAAGCATTCAACGAAGGTAATTTTCACATGGGCTAACTGCGACGTGTTTTCATCAGACTTCATTAGACACCATGAAGAGAAAAACCAAATTGACAAATTGCTTTTGCTTTAAGAGATGCTCAGATCAACGACTAAAGGGAGATAAAAACAATGCAAATTGTGACGCTACACAATTAACCAAAGTGAGCGTTCTCAGATTTGGACAATCCATTCCATCGTTTGAGAAACCCCAGCAGGCAGGAATTCCCTCTGTCTCAGAACATCATATACCACACAACGTATCAATCACACTTTTTTAATCACTGGTTGTTAATTGACACATATACAAGTCCCAACCGGGACTCAAAACCCAATAAAAATAGAGCATGTGCATGTGGAGCAAAACCTTATGGATCAAGAAGGACAACCCCGACGGGCTATTAGTATTTGAACCTAGAGGACGATCATTTTAGGAATTTTTAACTTTTTGGACTTTGGGATTTTATTTGGTTACATTTATATTGTAAAAACCTTAGTAATTTTTGCAAGGTTATCTTCTTTCTATCTTTTTGCCATCATTTGGACGAGTCTATTTTCAAGGACTCTACTGATGGATTTGCAATAATTGATAGATTGATTTGATTGTTGTTTTGAGTGTCAGTGTGGATCCCATAACTCCTCCCAGTGCAGATACCTAGTGCTCCTTAGGTGCGGATGTCTTTCTAAATTTTACATGAATACTCCACCACAAGACCAATAGAAAATGTTCAAAATATCATTCTATGTAAGGAAGAATTTCCTAGAGCAAGAATACAATGCAATCATGTAATGAAGCATATATCAAATCATTTCAACTAGGAATTCAGATGAAAGAAAAACCATCAGCAAAACGAGCTACAACTTACAACCTTCAATCCATCAATAAGACGCCCTGGCATGCTTCCAATATATGTCCTCCTATGCCCTCTAATATCAGCCTCATCCTTAACACCACCAAGGGATATGCGTATAAACTTTCTGCCCAGAGCAGCAGCAATCGATGATGCCAAAGATGTTTTCCCAACACCAGGCGGGCCAACGAAGCATAAGACTGGGCCTCTTGCCTCTGGTTTGAGCTGCAATTTGCATAGTTTAAATTAAACCCTCTGAATACAAGAACCAAAATAAAACCTAGTAAAAGCAACAAGAATTAGAGAACTGGTCAACCTTTCGAACGGCAAGATATTCAATGATCCGTTGTTTGACCTTCACTAAACCATAGTGGTCACTGTCAAGACGCTCTCTTGCAGCCCTCAAGTCCAATTCAAGTTCTTCACTAGCCTTCTGCCAAGGTAGATCGGCAAGAAGTTCCAGGTAAACACGAGAACTACTATATCCCGGTTGCTGAGGTTGCATTTTTTTAAGTCTCCTGGTAGAAGAATTTGCAAAGGAAATTAGAAAAAAATCCCCAATACCCCAACTCTCATGCAGTTGCCAGAACAGTAACTGTGAGGAAAAGATAGTGCTGTGAATATACAGACTCTGATCCAGCTGACCGCCGGTATCCTTCTCGTGATCATCGCCCACCGGTAAGATTTGGCTTTATTAATACATTTTTTCCCTCTTCCTTTCACTCTTTCTTATTTCCGATACATACCTATTCTGAACCTCGATCCTAAAAGAAGCTTGCAATGATCCTAACTGAGTGAATGCCACGAATGACGAAGTTACTGCTCTTGCTAATACTCAGACTTTGGGAATTGGTTCCACTACCGGATGGTGAAAATCTTATTGGTTGCAAATGGCTTTACAAAGTTCAGACTCATTTTGATGGTCTTTGGAGCGGCATAAAGCCCGCTTAGTTGCCAATGGGGTCTCTCAGGAATATGGTATTGATTATGAGGAGACTTTTGCTCCTGTTGCAAAGATGACCGGTTTCCTCTGACAACATGGATTATCACCCTAGAGACACAACTAGTCATTATAGCTCAGCAATCGAAATCAATTATTCAAAAGAACAAGATCCAGAAAATAGTCAACGTAATCAATCTGCAGGCCAAGCAACAGCTCCTCAAGAAGAGAAACCATCATAACACGTCTATGGTAAAGAGAGCCCATTTTTGTATACAGTTGACATGGAAAAGAACAAGTCACGGGAAGCATGCAAAAGATGTAATATGTCATGTAACTACTACAAGGTATCAAATTTATTGGTGCATATTCCACTACAAAACAGCTGCATCAGTGGTACGGAGTATGATTTTTTCTTTCCATGCAAAACAGCTGATTGTTTATAAATACAGCACCTTCGGGTGCCCATATAACTATATTTCTCATACCATGTAATAACTATGTTTCTCATTCATGTTGAACTTCATTCAAACTTATGCATATTGCATGGATGGGCGCCTGTGTCTCAAGTTGACACAATTGCCCACTTTCACGAGTGTTCTCGTATCTGATTAGTTCAAGTACAAGCTGTCGTATAGAGCTAAATACATAAATCATGAGTCATGATGGTCAAGACACCTACATATGATCAGTATGAAACATCTGGTTGACAATTTGCCAGAATTAGTTCATCAAAAAAAAAATTGGCCAAAAGGAGAGAAAAAATTTGTTTTTTTTTTTACCGGCAGAATTAGAGAACTATTCCCACACCGAAGTTAGCTTCGGTATGAATAAGAATCTTACTACAGTAATTGAAAAGTTACAAGTAGTTCATAAGGCACCATCCCAGAATTTATGTTAAAAAGTTTACTTTGTTAGCTGGTGTTCCTCATGGATACACCAAATCTAATGAACAAATAGAGTGTGGCGTTCAAACATGCGACCAAAAATATGAAACAAAGTTGATATCCATCTTCCTCGGTCAAAGGCGCATTGCTATGTTTTCATGTCAGAATGCAAACTTGTAACCCCCTTCACAAAGTATCAGTAGTTATGACCATAATAAGCACCACTTACCAAACCAAAGTACAACACAATCGGAAACTTTATCAGCCAACGGAGGACATCCAAACAGATCTAGTATGATTGACTAAGTTACTGTGTGTACACAAGTTAGTATACCTTAATTCTCTCTGTGCATGCTTCCAAATATCTGGGGGCATTCCTGCACTTTCCATTTTTCTTTCCAGAGCAGCCACATCATCCTCATCATCATCATTGTCCCCAAGCTCCTCTTTGATAGCTCTCATCTGAAAAATGCTCGTAAGAGAGTAGGCATGAAAGATATAATTTAGATAATAAGCTTATAATGGGAGAAGGCCAGATCCACTGAAACATCTGTAATGAAATAGGGCAGATATCCTGAACAGTTAAAAATATGTTCCCTAATCAGCAAACTAGACAACTAGTTTCTGCATCCACAAAGATGTAGGTACAACTACACTAAAAGCCTAGCCTATTTATCTTCGAATGACTGGGAACTACTCTCAATTAGAGAGAGAGATGGGGACGGTCTCAGCGTCTCGTACTTTAATCAGATAGGTAAAAAGTTAAGAATAAACAGCTTAAAACACATTTTCAAAAACAGCTTAAAACATATGACTGTAGAATGAGAAATTTTTTATTAGTGCATGACATGAAGGCTTCAGATCTCAAATTCCAATAGGAGATGTGAGCACAAGGGATATGAACTGATACCAGAGCACCTCATAAAGTTCTCTTGAGACAACGCAACAGCCATAACTTACTTTCATATTCGTGAAGAAGTATTTCTAGCTGATGACAGAAAGCAAACCTGCTGTCGAAGAAAAAACTCCTTCTGGGTCTTTGACAACTGCCCCTCAACCTTTTGTGTAATCTTCTCGGCTACACGAATTGACTGTAGTACAAGTAACAGTAGATAGCACAACTCATGAGTCCACAAAAGGCAGAGGCCTAGAAGTAGCCAAAAAGACAAAATGCAAACCAAATGCTTTTGTCAGTATCTAAATTCATGTATAACCTGCAAATGCCGGTCAACTAACACAGTAGCTTTTGATATCCTAACTTTAACATCAACCGAATCTAACATAGAGAGCTGCTCCTCAAAGCTTATCTCAAAGCTAGCAACAAAAATATCCGCCAATTTGTGGACTGGAACCGTCTCCAACAGAACTTTTGTCCTTGCACCAGTTTTTTGTTTCTACAATCAAGAATGAAACAGCAATAAGAGGATGATGAGAAACACAGTCCAATAAAATCGCTCAAAATCTATTCTGTTTATTAAGGGAGAGCACCATTTGGTGCGGACTCAGAATTGAGGCTGGCTCACATTTTGCTATTCCAAAATTGCCCAAACAAAAAACAGAATTCCAAAAAGTAATACTTACTATCCTAACCCAACCATCTAGGGACAAACATGGAACACCTGCAGTTACCCTTCCCTTCAACATAGATTACCGGAAGTTGCCATTCCCCGCAACTGCCATTCCATCAATCACTTCTCTATTCCTCTCCACTCTTCCATAAATTTCCCCCGGTACTTTTTTCCCCTTTCCTTTGTTCTCTTGAAATTTACAGTACGGAGTACTTCTTTCTCCTAATACACAAGCACAAGGACTTGGCTGCCATTGAAGAAAAAATATAGCTATGTGCCCATACATTGGGACCAATTGCAGCGGCAATGTGAGGTTTCCATAACGGGACTTCAATCGAATTGCAGAAGTCAACAGTGCAAGCATATTTATCGATGGTATTGAATTGATTACGTAAATTTTCACTGAGATAGTGTACTATATTTAATGCAATTTGTAGTCAATTTATTTGTTACGATGCTCATGGCAAACGCATCGCATGTGCCCAGCCTTTAGCAACATATAAAAGCTTAGAAGTAGTCAAAATCATGATGATGATGCTTCATTGGCAAAATCATTATCATTGCCGTTCATTCTTAAGAAACGTGCCCCAAACAAGTCAAGGAATATGACAATGCACTCTTTAAACCAATGCCCTAATCAAGATTCTTGAACTTTCAATGTAGAAGTCGCTAATTTGCAAAACTCCAGCTAACTTGACATTCAAATAAGTGTCAAATTCGCTACCCTTTCATATTATAAGCAAGTGTTTCACTTTGGCTATGAGTAGTTATGTTTTTTTTATCGGCAAGAGTAGTTACATTCCGCCTGACCATAAATGGAAAAAATGGAATTCTAGTCTCATTAACAGCCAATGTGAAATTCTACGAATCACATTGAATGTAATTCAAAAACAGATCTCTAGAACAAAACATAAACTAGACAGATTTTCCACAACAGAAAGAAGGAACCATCAAAAGAATTCGAATTACAGAACTGGCCAGATTTTACTCAAACTCAAAAGCAGAGATCTTTTGCAGAAATATAACTCCAGTAGTGGGGCAAAAGAAGCAACCGTAGCGCTTATTACCATTAACATTTTTGAACTTCCAAATTCATGGGTGATATGAAATAAAAGGTATATCTACAGCATTAGTAGCTTTCAGGATTTTATAGAACATTACCAACTCATACGATGCCACTCAAAAATTTAAATATCGGACTAAATAAAAGCATCGTTTTGGAGATGTGCACTGATTTGAAACAGTGATTGGTAAGAAATTTCCAAAACCGGAGTCCCAAGGCTATATTGAAAAACAGAAGAAATATCCCAAAAGCAAACACTTAAATCGTGTAAAACCATTTCCAAATCGTTTAAGGCTGCAAATGACGTTAGACCTAAGATATATCCTTCCGCAGGAGGGGGAGGGGGGGAAGGGGGAAATAACTCAGTCCCACATGTACCTGCTCAAGAAGAGAGATAAGCTCCATCGCAGTAGCCTTAAACTGGCGTGACAACACTATGAAATCTGGGTCGTGCTCAACTTGCTCCATCTCTAATCAAAATGAGAAATATTGTAGCAACTCAGATCTTGCCAGATCAAGATTTAAGCTAGTTCTCTACATGGAACATATCGGTGAAAATATATCACACAAACCACATCAACAAAAAATAGCTAAATGGGGAAAAGTCAATTACGAGTAGGCCACAGCAATTATTAGCACAAAATATTCAATGCGATGGAGAAGTTCCCACACAACATGGCTTTACAACAAAGAAATCAGTATCGTCAACTGGACAGCAAAAAATCCATTGCTGGAGCCTTGAAGCCTTTCAGTTATCAGACTGACAATTACGTTAATGCCTTGAAAGTTGAAACTCTACCAAGGAAAACACTGGGAACCTATATAAAGAACTACAACCACCTTTGCATTTGCTCACTCACTAAGACACACAATTCTTTTCTTTCTTTTTGAACTAGAAAATAACAGCATACTGAGAAATGAAAAGAGAAGAAAGGTTAAAATAATGACAGTGAAACAGAGAATTCCAGGAAGGATAATACATCTATCGCATAAATATCCACGAAACGAAGCCTCACAACCGGATCCCTGGTCATGGTAAACGACAACGAGACTAAAATGGAATCATTAAAATAGTATTTCTAGTACTCATGATGGCTTCTTTATCCTACAACTCAAGACCCAAGTCCCCATCTGATTTTACGATAGCAAATTCTACTCCTTCCGGCTTGTGGGCAGGTGCTAATAAAAACTATCCTACAAGCAAAATCGTTGTGCTTTGTAAGAGAGTTTATTGAGAAGCTCCAGATGGGAGAGTTGTCCATCTGTACAGGCATGCATACCTTTCCACAACATAAAAGATATCCACCATCTCAACCACGAAAGTTTCCTAAGAACTAAGGGTGAGTTTCAACTATGGTATTTTCGGTATTTTAGCCAATTAGAATGTGAGTGCGAGAATTCCGAAAATTAAAAAATACCGAAAGTATTTTTACCGTAAACTCAGCCTAAAAAGCTAAAAACCCATCCGACCCCACCACCAAACCCATCTGAACCAACCCACTTATCAGTAACAGTAAACCTAGTTAATTCAGTGTTGAACAAATAAAACAGTTAACCTTGACAAGTATTAGGAATAATTCAAGTTTTTGTCTTGTAAGATAGTCGGATCCCATTTTAACAATGTTAAGTTGTGGGTGTAAAAGTGTAATTAGGATATATTTATTTACTCGTGTAATTAGATTAATAGTTTAGGATCATATTGTAATTTATCTTTTCCTCTCTTGTATAAGTACTACGTAATGAGAAGA
>JAXBDA010003079.1:0-37375 GCA_036023075.1 Gaultheria prostrata | reverse complement strand
TTAGGTTTAAAGTTATTGTTAGTAGTTAGATCATTCTAGAAATCAAGTTTATTTTGGCATTAGTCATGTTCTTTATTTCCTTTACAAAAATAGTCAAGTTCTCTAGCATGTTAAGTGAGTAGTTTACGTAGGCTTGGTCATGGGGTGATTAACACCCCGTGACTCCGGTTGATTCGCTCCCCTCGCCATGTTGAATACATTGCTTGTTTAGCAAAGAGTGAGGATTAATTTTACGTACCAAAGACCGGGTTTGTTAACCTCTTTGATCTCACGTAGGCAAGAGCTATGCTACTTGCCACGTGTGATGCTTAGGGCGATGTCAACTCGGCCGTTTGCCCAATAATCCGAAAATTCCTAATCTTTGCTAAGCACCTTTTCTAGTCAAATGAGTTTCAGTATCAAATCTTCCGTTCGGAGTAAGTCTAACGACACCTCCGAGCCGGTTATCGTAGAGGAGAATGAATCGACCCGAGTCATGGGCGTTGAAACCCCCTAGACTTAGCCTTAGTTTAATTTAGTTTTTAAATCAAACTCAAGTCATTCTCGAAGTTAAGAGAATTCCAACCCAACCCTCAAGTCTAAGTTTGCCGCTCTAAGGCTAAAACCATCTCGCGCAAGACAATATTCACGCTCGGATTCCTTCGGTCTCTGTGGATTCGATCCGGTCTTACCGGTATTATGCTACCTCCGACGTAAGCCCTACGCTTTGGGCGCTCTTATAAATAACAAAGTTGGAGCGAAAGCATAAGGTTACAAACTTGCTAAAGTCAAAAGGTGGAATATAAGAAGTTACAAGTTCATCTCTCCAAAAATATATAACAAAAGATGATCAAATAACTTTCATGTTATATCTGTAGTCCACATCCAAGCACTCCACGCAAACCACTTCAAGCTCCGTGTGTGGTACCTGAAATTTGTTAGGGTGAGCTCACTGGCCCAGTAGAGAAAAGTCTACGAAAATTAAATGCAAATGAGATGGCATGCATGACGGAAAAAGAGGATGATAATCACACAAATAGCACTTATGGATTAATGCGGTTAATCGAAAAGTTATACAAGTTCATAAGTCCCTAGATTTCCTTTACTTTCACCCAACCGTACCCGACACGTACCTGACTTCTCTTATGTGTCAAATTTACTCCATTCGTCGTGTAATCACTTCTCAATCGATTATAAGTTTTAGAGATTCCTAGCGACACACTGAAAAAGTGGTGTAAAAGTGGTCCTAGTGTAATTTCAGGCATTGAATGATCCATGTACTCTTCCCCTTGGCCAAGGCATTTTTTTAGCAACGCATCCATTGGATGGTCCTAGTGTCATTCCGGGCGTCAAGTGATCCCGTGTAATCATCCATGTCTCATTCCTTTATTATTAAGTTCATCACACAAGTGTCCACATTCATTCCGTTACAGAAGACCGTGTATCGACGCGTGCTCATAACGTAGTCTCGCGACATATGACCAACGTAATATAATAGATTTATCAATATAATAACTTATTGTCCGTTTACTAGGCCATTGGTGTCATGCAGGGAGTCCAAGTACAATTACAAGTATCCGACGCGAAACGGAGCAATAAGGGCCAAACAAGTACCAAGGGAAGGACCTGAACCAACACAAAACAGGGGAAGCAAACTGTCAAAACCGCCCGGGCGGAAATTCCAACAACCCAAGATTTGACAAATTTTCAGATTTTTCCCTAAGGATGGAATTTCAACCAAAAACTCTAATGCAAGGTTCAAATACAAAACTACTATGGATGAATAAAGGAAGACATATCGATTAAATCATGGATTCATCAATCAATTTCATGGATCACAAGAGATTAAAGCTCAAACTCAAGATTAAGTGGGTTTTTCAAGAGAGCTCACCAAAACAAGAGAGATTAGTTAAATGTAAGAACAATGTGTACCAAACACCCATATACACTTAGTAAAAGTAGAAATCTCCCTACCTCAAAGAGATCAAGCATGCAATCAAGCCAAAACAGAAACCCTAGCTCCTCCTAGCAAACTCCAACCAAACCTTGACCTCCCGGAGTGAAACCAACGGAACCCAAGCTCTAGAATGCGCGTAGGTGACTAGTTTGAGTGAGGATCTTGGAGGAATTTAAGTGTGGGTGAGTATTTGGAGAGAGAGAGAGAGAGAGAGAGAGAGAGGCTATGGGTGGGGAGGGGGAAATGACTTTTTCTCTCTCCTCACTCTCTTTTATACACAAATTCAAATAATTACACCAAACACCCCTAAGATAGCTAATGTGCTTCTAAATGGCCCAAATCCAATTTATATTCCAATAACCCATGATCTAACATTTCAAACATTTCCTCATAATTCCCCAACTTATTTTCTAAATAACATTTAAAATTATGGGTTCTTACTAAACAGGTCCTAAGAAACTTCTTCCACGACCTCTCCATCTTTATGGATCATTCCATAGATGTCCCCCCTAAGGTTGGACAGATCGTCAAGGAGGTTGCTCAACCTGGCTTATTGAGAGATCAATTAAATGACAAGGTAAAGCAAACAACTCCCCCTTGTGCGTCGTGCACCATGGATGTCACTGCATAACATTCATTACTTTTCGGATCCAACACACACAAACATATACTTCGATAGAATCTTAGAGAACCATGACAATGAATGACTTACCAATGGCACAACCGTTAGAATCCTGCAAAGGGGACCAAGGCAACTGATTTGAAGTGTGGAGGAACAACTTTCAATGATATTCTTATTTATACTATGAAGGGGCTAAGGTTAAAGTCTTAAACCCTTTTATTTATTTTCCTGTCATTAAGGGGATAAACCACTAAAATAAAACTTTTATACATGCCAAAAATCATTTTTTAGTATCTAATAGGGCTGAGCAACAACCCGTATAACCCGACCAACCCGACCCGACCCGACACTAATCGGGCGGTTTCAAACACTCTAGTCGGTCGGATACGAGTTGAAAATCTGAGGAGTATTCGGGTTTCGGTTCGGGTGCGGGTTCAAAAAATATCAACCCGCGTAACCCGACCTGACCGACATATATGTATATGTATACTTACTCCTATGTACCGTTAGGCTATTTATTGGGAGGAGTAAAAGTTTGTACGCGTGGAAGAGTACTCCAATGAAAGTTGTTGTCTTCATCAGAACTTTTCCTCTCCCTTTTACCTTTCCAATGTAGGTGGAGTAAATAAGAGTTATTGTCTTGTCCCATCAATGGTTCAAAAGAATCAAAACCACTCCCCCTCATTTCTATACGTAAATTACTGGGGTTGGGTTTGACTCACATTAATTTCTCTCTCTTCCCACTAAAAAATAAAAACCCAGCTCTCTCTCTCTCAAATTTCATGAGCGGCTTGGAAATGAACATAAAAAAATCAGATCGGGCTCGTTTGTCATTTCGTCGTTGTTCAAAGGTCGTTCGTCGCCGTTCTCTCTCTCTCAATTTCAGAAGCCGTTCGACGTCGTTCTCTCTCTCTCTCCGTTAGGATGGGTTTGAAAAGTGTATGTAGAAGAAACTCATCGTGTAACACAACCTCAGTAGCAGCAAGCACAGTCGATGCCTCTTGCCGACCACCACCGGAGCAACTGGATCTACAGAGTACAGTTGCCGAAAACCTAGTTAATACAGTTATGGTCGTTCATCAATAGCTCCGTTTTCTGTCTCCGTCACTCTCATCGTGTCCCTTTTTTCTATACACGTAATCTAGATCTGAAAGCTTTCTTTGTTGTGGATGTCTGTTTCTCTCTCTCTCTCTCTCTCTCCTCTCTCTCTCTTTTTTTTTTTTTTCAGACCCGGCCAACCCGACCGAACCGATCCGGTCAATCCGAATCAGCATATCGGGCGGTTTCTAACGGTTGTTCGGTCGGTTTTGGGTCTGATTTTTTCCAACCCGTATAGTTCGGGTGGGGTGTCGGGTGCACGAAATCCGACCCGATCCGACCCATGCTCACCCCTAGTATCTAAAGTAGGTGGAACCAATGACAATTAGTCGAAATATAGAGGGTGGTGCCCCCCGCTGACCTCCCTTGTCCCTATATGCATGTCACCAAAACCGGTAGCTGCATTTGTCTAAAAACATCTCCATAAAGACAAACAGCACATCAAACTGAAACCAGTCCTATTCTAATTCTGGCATTTGTCTTGGCCTGCTACATGGAATTGCAAACATAACGAGCACTAAATATTTAAGAGCACTAACCTTGAGTGAGTCTAATGACATCCTTCGCTCTCAATCATGAAAATGCAAACAGGTCTTAAGCAACTTCCTCCAATATTTTACTTGGGAGATAGATGGTGACCAGCCGTTGGAGGTATCTGATACTCTCATTTAATAATTCGATTCGAGGATGCATTTTAGCGTTCGAATGTGATTATCTTCAAATGATCATTCACCGTTCATGTGGCAAACATGCAGTGCAGAGGGTATGATATCGGTCCACCTGGATCCAACTTTTTTTGCATTTCTGGTGTCAAAAATCTATTATTTATATGGTGAAAGTGAAAAATAATCAACAATTCTTCCATGATAAACTCAAAGAAATTCAGATCTTCAAACTTACAATTAGTTAAAGATTTCGAGGCATTTGGTACTTTCTCATCGTAGTTGGAGTTATCCATTTACCGCTAAAACAATGAGAGTACCTTCAAAGTCCTAACCAAGCTTGAAGGTAAATTCTCAACTCATTTACAGCCCTACCTGTGACCTCGACAGCAAAAAATGTTGAGAGGCAACGATCCAGTCTATCAAGAAGTTGAATTCTTGATTATGTCAAATGTTTCAGCTAAAGTTATCCTTCATTTTCATCATCCTCCTCAACTCTCCTCCCTTCCCTTCTTCTCCGCCAGCCAAAGCTCTATCTTTGCCGCCGCTCAGGCAGCATCGGGGGAAGCTGTAGAACTTTGCTACCTAGAAAGATTTATCAATTCCTTTCTCTCTCTGTGGTTATCAATTCTTGCATTTTAATCAACAAGCCAGACCTATCCGGTTTAGGCATCATAAATTAATAATCCCAGTAGTTCAAACTTGAACAAACCTATATCTCATAAGCACTGATGCGATCTGCAGTTTCATGTCACTCACACATGTCAAGGATTTTAATCCAAGGCTTTCAGCATTAAAACACTCATCTTGATGAACAATGACAGATATTTTTGCGAATCTCTTTTGTTCAATCCTCATTATCTTCCTTCTACTCAATAAGACTCCAAGCTCAAACATAACCACGTATATGAACCCAAAAGGAATCAAAAAGTGAAACTAACCAAATGCCTCCCCAGGCTTCTTTAACTAAACCCAACATAGGAAAGTTTAGCAGCTCTTTGATTACACACAAGACTCGTTGACAAAGATCAGTGTGTAGTGAAAATCACATGCTCAAGCTCAACTTGATACATAAGAATCTTTTTTGACACTGACAAAAACAATTAAACTATGGCTGCAAATACCTAAAATAGGGAATCAAGAAAAGAACAAAAAAATGACACTTCAACAACTGAAAAATGACGCTTACTCTTCAGGGTTGAGATGAAGACGAGCAGGCATTATATGATGCAGACGGCCTCTCCGGACCCAATGCAAGCCAGCTTGGGAGAGGCCAAAATAGGTCGGCATAGCCAGGGTAGGCTACTAGTTGGTCAACTCTACGATCCCCTAACAGGTAAATCGCAGGCTCTTTACCACCCGATCCCCTAAGTGCATCATAGTCATCGTGATAGTTTTTGTCAAAGGAATAACAAGAGTCATTCAAGAAGAAAATGCAATTCCCTTTGCAATTGCCTTCGAAATCTGCAGCCGAAACAGAGAAGGAACAATCTCTACCTGCAAACAATATCCTATCGCCAAGATCCGGCACCTCTACCCATTTGTGTTCTTCCTCATTCAGTTTAAAGACAAGGAACCAGATCGCAACTTTATTCCAAGCAAATGTTTTAGCTACATTTTCAGTTGTCGGATAACGATGTGTATTATCCGATTGCGCTCTCCAATTGCTAATCACTAACCAGAGTTCCCCACATGACTCCAGCAAATACCTCTTGTTGCCCACAGGTGATTGCAAGGGAAATGAATATTCAGTAATGTTCAAGTAAGAATCAATTACGAGAAAACCACCCTCGAGACTCCTCAGAGCATAGATTTTCCCTTTGAAGTTAATGAGGTCCCTGTAGACCTTACCTTGGCATTCAACAAACTGTGTCCACCTTTCATCCCCCAGTCTCATAGCACTTAACTGGCCTCCGCTCTGTATCACAACCACCATAATATCGTTTGAGTCCAATAATGAGAGAAGAACTACTTTCTGAATCCTAGTGTGTTGACCGATGAAGACTAGATCAAAGCCGTTTGGGAGATCAACTTCGTACTCTATACCTAAACTCCAAGATCGACAAACTTCGGAGATGCGAAACTTGGACAATTCCAGCATTCTCGGAAAATTTCCAGGTAGGGGTGTGATTATATCAGTTGACAGGGGATTGAGAAGTCGCATTCTAATACCATCGAGTTGGGGAAGATTACTCTCGGAGACCTTGATAAGCCATGATTTGGGTGGAGAATTGGAGGGGTTGTCGAGTGGTGGGAGGCAGTAGACGGTGGCTCGGGTGAGGATGTAGTGGGCTGGACTTTGGGGGAGGGGAATGGGGATAATTGGGTAAGGGAGAGGAGGCGGTGGCGGCTTTTGTTTGAGAGGAAGAGAGGAGCGCCATGAGGAACAAGTGGATCTGAATTGGAGGACGTCCATTCGGGTGGTGAGGCGTTTCTCGATCGATGTTAGTAACTCCGGTGGGAGGTCCGACCACCTGCTGCCTGTAGTTGCCATTTTTCTTTTCAACTGTTTTCCGGCGGGAGAGTATCTTCTTGCGTGAACTCAATGAGGCCGGCTGCTGATCAAAAAATTAAAAAATTTCACAACTAAAGAAAATATACCATAATGTGTAATGACTAATAAGTTATCCTTCATCTTCATCTTCCTCCCCTCCCCTCTCTAGGGTTATCAATTCTTGCATATTTCTCTCACCCGTGAAAATAGAGAAAAGTACATAGAAATGGAAAAACAAACAAAGAATAGCGGATCGGATATCCAGTCCCGAAAACCGAAATCAAATTTAAAGTTTTTGTAAATTCACTTACCAAGCAATGGCTGACTAGGGGAAGTCAACCAAATTAATTATAGCATTTCGAAATTTAACTTCCGATGAAGATTCGGAACTCAACCTTTGATAAACTCGGAACTTCCGATAAACGTAACTAAACTCACAACTTCGGATTGTGTTAGCTATTTTCAGGACTTTCTTCCTCAAACTAAAAGCTGCGAACAAGATTCTGAATTCTGATCAACAGAAAACAAGATCGGGGAGAGAGAGAGACCTTAAATGTTCGATAATTGCATAGCCAAATTCAGTGAAGTCATTTCGGAAGTTAGGAAAGGAAACAGCAGAAGGTCGGTACCAGTGTTGGGTCTCACCCTGGAACTTTTGTTCGGTGCCGGTGTTGGGCTCGCCCTCGAACCAAAAGTTTGGTGCCGGAGCCGGAGGATAATTAATGAAATGGGTTGGGGAAGTAAATGTTCGATACTTTTTTCTTTTGGGGACGGGGTATGGTAGGGAACTTTACTTGAGTGAGTTTATGGAGTGAATTGTGAGACAACGTATGAATACGATACACGGACGGTGCATCTTGGCATCTTGACCATTCGAAAAGATTTTTGACGGTTTGAATTTTATTTGCTCTTATGGAGTGAATTGTGAGACAAAATTACCTAGCACATGTCCCTTAGCGTACGAATACAATTCATGAACGGTGCATCTTGACCATCGGAAAGGATTTTTGACGGTTTGAATTTTATTTGCTCTTTGACCGGTCAAAGAGTAATTAAAATCCGAACCATTAATTTATTGAAATAGACAGTTAAAATGCGTGTGTGCGCGTTGCATATGCGTGCGTGCGTGCATACGGATAAACGAATTGATTGTGAGAATAGAAATCTGTTGTGGGTCATGCGAAGAAAATAATCGATAATGGGTTGGAAGTAGCCAGACCTAAAATTAAAAAGGCCAGCTTATATTTTTGGGGCCTGATAATGCCAAAATCTTTTTTATTCTTGCCAAAATTCTTTTTGTTCATGTCAAAACTCTTCGTTTGAATTCTATAGGCCCAATATGCCTATGCCTCTATGCTGAGGTGTTTTGGGAGGATAGATTGTGAATCTTTTTTTATATTTTAATATTTATAGGTGAACAAATGGCCGGAAAACTCGATGGCAAGAGGCACAGGGGTTTTTCAGCATAGAGGATCTGGGCTCAAAACTCTAAACTCTTTCATTGTATGGCTTAATTGTCTCCTACTTTCAAAATGAACGATACAATATCATATTAGATTTCAAGGGGCATTTCAGTAAAGCAGTGAAAGAGTTTTGGCAGGAACAAGAAAGGATTTTCGCATTATAGGCGGCTCCACCCTTTGATAAAGGTGGTCACTTGAATACCCTCAAGAAAAAAATTTGTTTAGAAATACATGTAAAATTTTTAGTTTTAGTTAAGTATAGTCATTGTTGAACACCCTACCCACAAATATTTGAACACCCTACTTGAAAATATTTGAACACCTAGCTCAACAAACCAGCCCACAAATTAATTTTATGTAAACAACTAACTAAAGTCTAAAGTTTTCCCGTACATGGTCAATGTACACTCTAAAGCCTTTTATATTTTACATTACATGTGATAAATTTATATCAGGTTTTGTTTGAATATTTATACTTTGAACACTCACCAATTTTGGTAATTCACAATAGATTAATACATCAGTTCAAAATAAAGTGCACACTCTTTACGACAGAAAATAGGAAAATCAAGAAAAAAATTTATCTCTTGTATTGATACCGTCATATGACTTCTCTCTGAGCAACAATAAACTCTCTATATAAAAAAATTATTCGTGCAAATGTATTTGGCCACAAATTTCTACAATAAGTATGTATCAGTGTATTTATCACCCGATTTAATTTTACAAGACGAATAACATAGAATTTGCCAAGAAAAATTATGACATCTTATGTATTTTTCATATCATCTTGCTTCATTATTCACACTAATATATGAAAAAAATTGTATATACATACTAGTTCTACTAACTAGTAGAGTTAAGTATGTTAAACACATTGTCCAAATTTTCTGAAGCCGCCACTGTTTGGCATTATCAGTTCTCATATTTTTATGGATAAATTAATTTAAGCTCCCCAACAGTATTTGACAAATACAGAGACCTCGCTTGTAGTTTTTGAAATTACACCTTCCTCACCTATTCTATTAGCAAAAATTCGATGTGTACGCACGGGGCGCATACGCAATATGCACGGACGGTGCATCTTGACCGTCCGTGCCTGTTTTCGACGGTCCGGATTTTAAAAAGACTCTTACATGTAAGAGTTAAAATCCGGACCGTCGATTCCTGAAATGGATGGTCAAGATGTGTTTGTGCGCGTACGTACATGTACGTGTACGTACGCGTAGCTAGGTTGTTCTATTAGAGACTCAGAGTTGTGGGCTAACGTTGGGTGACAGTTCGTATAACTTTACTATTGTGCCCCTGTGCAAAGTTACTGCCTCCTTTGAAAAAAAAATCAAAAATTGGTTTTTTGGTTTATTTGTTTTGTTTTTATTCAAAAATTTTTTGCATTTGTTAGTTTTGCGTCAATTTTTTGTGATTTATTTGTTCTCACGACGAGACGAATCTAACAAGTATGAAATTATAGTGAAAATTAATTATTTTTTTAATAAAGCCAAAATTAAACCAATAAACCACGTATTTTTGGTTTTATTCAAAAAAAAATTTAGTTTTGACTATAATTTTATACTCTTTAGATTCGTCTCATCGAGAGAAACCAAGAAACCACAAAAATTTGATACAAAACTAACATTTGCGAATTTTTTTTGAATAAAAACAAAACGAATAAACCAAAAAACCGGTTTAAGTTTTTTTGCCAAATGTTTTTGAATTCTTTTTTCTAGATTCCTAACCAAAAAAATTTTAGTTGATCCAACTACTACCATTTTATCAAATCCTATCCCACAAATCCAGCCACCACAGCGTGTGTATATAAGTAGATGTCAAGATATATAGATACATATAGGCATATATACCTACAACTACTGAATTTTTTCCTGGAGGTCAAATAAGTACTGTTAATCCTGTCTCACACCCCTAAAAAAATTTTAGTCAACAAAATTTTTGGTTACTAAAAAATTTGAAAAAAATATTTGTAACAAATAAAAATGAGTGCCTAACTATTTTCGGATATACCACTTTAATATCCAACCTTTGTAAGTAGATAGGAAATCAAACTCGCAAGTTGCTCCGTTTTTATATTCTCTCAGAATTTCAGAATTTGTCCATAATTTTTTAGCTGAGCCAAGTATTAGTGAAAGCAAGAAAGTCGACCATTTACTCACTTGCTGATAGGTTGATTCGTTTAGAGTTAACTTTTTCGTTTTCTACGGCAATAATGGAGTAAGTATTTTAAGCCATGTAACTGGTGATGACAAGAATACGGAATATAATAGAGGGCGATAGCCTTGGAAGTTGTTTGCTCACGTACATTGAGAAAGACATTGCTCGATGCTTTACATCGATTCCATTGTAAATGCATTTTACGCCATGAAAGAGCGTTAATGCATTTTTAGCTAGGTTCTTACTTGGGCTTAGAGATGGAACCCTAGATAATACATTTTGTTTTTGAAATAGAATCAACACATCATACTCCATGCACGTAATTATTGGCGATAATCTTTTTGCGATCGTGTAGATTGATACTTGACCGAAACTATCAATATGATAATTTTGTTAGATTATATTTTTGCAATTTGTATCTGCTTAATTGATGATGCCTTTCAAATGTCCTAAATTTTGTTATATTGTTCACCCAACATACGCTCAAATCCTACATACGTCTGTCCCTGATGCGTGGGCATCGTTCGTTCATGTAGCATTCGAAAAGGGCAACAACGAAGACAATCTAAGTTTTCTGGACGATCCCATTGTTTATTGTACATTATGCACAAATAACATTCATTCATTACCAAATGGAACAATCTAAATTAA
Organism: Gaultheria prostrata; assembly: GCA_036023075.1. Classification (NCBI taxonomy): domain Eukaryota; kingdom Viridiplantae; phylum Streptophyta; class Magnoliopsida; order Ericales; family Ericaceae; genus Gaultheria; species Gaultheria prostrata. Next base: position 26,283 of record JAXBDA010003079.1, on the reverse strand, counting down.
AGTTAACTAGTACCGTTTTCTTTTTACACACATATAGTCCTGAGGGAAGAAGCATTCATCCGGTCAATGAAGCAAAAGAAGGCCCCAAAATACAACCACAAGGGCAAAAGATGGGCTAAGCTTTATCGAGCTCTCTTGCAAAAAATTTGCTTCTATGTAGCAGAAATGCATCTAAAGAGCTCTTAACCTTTTAACAGGTGTATTTCACTTGTGCATTATGCATTTCTTCAACTATTTCCTGCCAAAAAAATGGCAAATTTGTTATCAGTGGAGTGTAAGTGTCCATCTAGTAAGGTTTCTATGTCATCAATCTGCCAAACCATGTTGACAGTCCGTGTGGCCGGTGAAGATTAAGGAAAGAATACAAGAGTCATACCAATTGTGGGTTCACCTCTAAAGCTCTTAAAAAATACAGAATGCTGGCTTAAGAGAGAGCAAAGCGAAAGTTAGGTCGGAATACTGCCAAGATATCAGTGTCGTTGGTTTCATAGTTCGGAGTATAATTCAAAAGATGTAGGAGAACCACGGGTTGAGGTCCTTGAGGACATAAGGCATCATCAAATCGTCTTTTTGGATGTACTTTGCTTTCGGACAGGGCTCTCCAATTCGCAGTTCTTGTTTAGATCAGATAAAAAGAGTGAGAAAGATGAGAAATGTGGAACTTTATTGGTGTTTTTATGTTTGTTTAGAAACCTCAATGTTTTCTTTTCTCAGCATTTTTCATTGTTCAAACTTCAAAGGGGCTCTCAGGGGCGGTCATATTCCGACTTCTATAACAAGCACTTGCTCAAGTTTTTAGTTTTTTTTCAAAAGAAAGTCACGAGCAATGAAGCCCTTAATTTCCATCTCATATTATGTCCAAATTAATTGGGAGTGTCAGAATCAAGGCAACTTGTATGATAATTGAAAATTGATAGACAGTCGCATGCGAATTCACATGATCATAAGTAAAGACCAGTATAACCAGGTCAATACTCGAAACCAACACCAAAGGGAACTGTAGATATCATTACCAACCAATAGACCAGTATAACAAAGGAAGTGAAGAAAATGTCTCTTTAGACTTCTTTAAGAAAACTACGCCTTCGAAAGTTTTAATCATCTCTCCAATTCATCAACAGGATCACTTATCAACAAGCTAGACCTATCCGGTTTAAGGCATCATAAATTCATAATCCTAGTACTTGAACGCACCTAGATCTCTATAAGCTATGGTGAACTTCCAAAATAAGAGAAGAGGCTTAACCATTTCCCTTCCTACTCTAGGGAAAAACATAATTAACATTCAGACTAGAAAGCAATATTGAAGAAGTGATTAGTAGCTTCTAGATTCTCGCGTAAGCACTGATGCGGTCTGCAGTTTCATGACACACACACACATCAACTTTAATCCAAGGCTTTCAGAATTAAGACACAAAAACAAGTAAGTACCTAAAATAAGGAATCAAGAAAAGAACTAACATGCACAAAAATGACACTCCAACGGAAAAATGACGCTTACTCTTCAGGGTTGAGATGAAGAAGAGCAAGCATTATCCACGGCAGACCGCCTCTCCAGACCCAATGCTAGCCAGCATGGGAGAGGCCAAAATAGGTCGGCATAGCCAGGGTAGGCTACTAGTTGGTCAACTCTATGATTCCCTAACAGGTAAATCTCAGGCTCTTTACCACCCGACCCCCTAAATGCATCATAGTCATCGTGATAGTTTTCATCTTTGAAATTACAAGAGTCATTCAAGAAGAAAATGCAATTCCCTTTGCAATTGCCTTCGAAATCAATGAAGATTCACTGATTCAGTATGTTACTACCATCACAGTCTGTGTGGATGGTGAAGAATATCAAGGAAATAAACAGTAAATGGAAGTGGATGGATCTTTGAGTTAGGTTATAAGCGTCACGAATTGTGGAAGTGGACGGATCTTTGAGCAAAACAAAAACAAATAGGCAACAACAAACTTCCTTAAAAAAGTGCCAAATGGTTTACATAGATTCCAGGTATCACATTTACAGTAGCTGAAGCAAAAACCTCACCAAATTCAGAGCATTAGTTCTAACAAGACAAACAGAATATTACAACTCATATTCACAACAAAGGTAGATTGTAGCAAAACTTCGTTTCCTTTCACTCATCCAGGTATATTAGCAAAACTAAAGAGACCCAAATCAAATAACATATTTATGGACAAAAATATGTTCACTTACCATGCTAGCCCCGGCGTACCAATCTATTATCCTTTCTTCGAAAATGTTTGCTTCTTGATTCCTTTGCACAAGGGCCTTTAGGACTCTTAAGTTCATTAAGCCTTGGTACCTCCTTTTAGCCGCTGCTTTGCCCTATGCACGGTCTCCCCGGGAAGCATAAATGAGGCAAGACTGATTAAAAGTTCCCTGGTCCCTAGGTGGTACGGTTCCCGTTTCTGCGGCTCCACATTGGCTATAATAAGCTGCTTCCACTTCTTGGAAATGGCTTGGAGACGGATCTGACCCCTCTTCCCAAGCCGGGAAAAGATTTCCATAAGTACTTCATCGGGCAATGCCTCAAACAATGGCTGTAGGTCACTGGTTTCCTGTAAGGAGTGAAATTTAAGGCATTTCCAGATGAATTATAGGTCAGATCTGTCTTAAATTTCACTCCTTACAGGAAACCAGAGACCTACAGTTGTCGTTTGAGGCATTTCCCGATGTATTACTTACATAAATCTTTTCCCGGCTAGGGAATAGGGGTCAGATCCGTCTCCAAGCCATTTCCAAGAAGTGGAAACAACTTATTATAGCCAATGTGGAGCTGCGGAAATGGGAACCGTACCACCTAAGGACCGGGGAACTTTTAATCAATCTTGCCTCATTTATGCTTCCCAAGGAGACCGTGCATAGGGCAAAACAGCGGCTAAAAAGAGGTACCAAGGGCTTAATGAACTTAAGGGTCCTGAAGGCCCTTGTGCAAAAGAATCAAGAAGCAAACATTTTCGAAGAAAGGATAATAAGATTGGTACGCAGGGGCTTGCATGGTAAGTGAACATACTTTTGTCTATAAATATGTTATTTGATTTAGGTCTCTTCTTATATTTGATTTGCAAACTGCAGGTAGTGGAGGATGGACCCGTGAACGGGTCCTTGAAGGGGCACAGAAACTTTAGTTTTGCTAATATACCTGGATGAGTGAAAGGAAATGAAGTTTTGCTACAATCTACCTTTGTTTGTTGGAAGAGGGAGGGTTTCTAGTAATTATTTGGACAAGTTTTGGAAGAGGGAAAAACAATTGAGACAGCAGTAAAGGAAACAACTTGTATTACACTTAGAGTCACTTTTTTTGGCTTGGTACAAATGGCTAGAACTCACTCCTATTTATATTATTCCAAGGATGGTTCTAGACCTAGATATTTAACTTACAAAATAATATTTTATGGTACATTTTAGATTTAGGCATGTGACAAATACAAATACAAAAATCTAGATATTTCATACGGGTTTTCTAAAATTCTTCCAGAAACTCGATATTCTAGAAACTTGATTTTTATCTCCTCCAAAAATATCTTCTACTTTGGGCTTTTTGTATTGGGCTTGTGTTAGGCTTCCTTTATTTTTTCTTGGACGAAATCAAGTTCATACTTCAACATTGGTCATATTTTAGACCTCGTCGAGATCATCAATCATGCCAAAATCATATTAATCGAATACCGGCGCATCACAAGAAGAAAAATCGGGAAAAGATGCCCAAGGAGTCCCTGAACCGTATTTTAAGAATCGAAACCCAAATATTCCAAGCAAAAGAGATGAAGGATTCAATTCAGTATCAGAATCAAGCGAAATGACAAGGTTAATAATGTTAGCACTTAACGTAAATAAGTCTTGGATTTGCATTGATTTAGAACTAATAAACCAAAAACAAGTGAATTACAAACACATAAATTTTAGTTCTTGCCTGGTAAATCATGCAGTTATTCATAAGAAAGTACTAGTATGATTTAGGAACTATTTTGATATCTTGCAATGAGTAACATGTCTTGCTCCATGTGATTGTCAAGAAGTACTTCACCATGAAAAATAGAATCTGTTTGGGAAACTACTATAGGGAATTATCTGAAAACAATTCAATGTTCATATAAATGTGTTCCGGTCATCTTTTACATCAACTTCATTCTTGTAGATATGAATGATTTGTTCTCCAAACATTACGCAATCAACAGTTAAAATCAAATCATAGGGCTTGGAGTGGGCCTCATTTAAAACTCACAGTGCCACCCCATGATCTATAGGTAGATAAATGAAAATTGACTCTTGTGGGAAAGTTGTTTCCTAAAAGAAGAGTGGATTCAAGGATATCAGACCAGTACTCGTTTACGACTCAGAAAGCACCTCTCTTCATTATCGATTGCTCTCTAGCTATACATAATGTGAACATCTTCTTCAATCTCCGAAGCCTAACAAAGGAATGGTCTAGACTTCTGGAAAAATGTGTGCAAAAACTAACAAAATGACGTGGCAGTGACATTTCGTCGTTTTAAGTTACATATAACAATTCATCAGTTTCTATTATTGAGTGACTGTATAGGGATTTTGTGTTCACATTCTACCTCATTGTATAGCATTGATATTCTCCTAAATAGGAATGAGACTTTCCAGTCATAAGACAAAGAAATCATTGGATTCGATTAACTGTCTCAATTCCAGAAAAAATTGATCCTATCCAAAGTTCTACACGTACGGTTACCTTCGATCGCCCTGTTTTGTTTAAGGACATTGATTCTCGTGACTCAAACAACTGCCATCATTGATCTTTGTACAAGAAGCACTAATGCGTCTCGTAGGTCCATATATATCCGGACTTGTATGTATTTGTATTGTTGCCATAATGAAATTTATTAACCCAAGATAGTGCATGTGTCGAAAATGGCATCCCAACTGATGCAGATTGGAAATTTAATATTATTTACAAATAGTATTTTAAGTTTTTCTTATTTTTGTTTTAATAATTTTGTTAGGGAAAAATAAGTGTTCTAGAAGATTTGGTTTCCTAGTTTAGCGTATTTAGTTTCTTTTTAATTTTTGCTTGGTCAAGAAGAAATTTAGTTTCTAAGTTAATTATTTCCTTTATTCTTTATTTCCTAGTTTGTAGGATTTCTTCTACTATAAATTGAGTTGTAAGTCTTAGGGCAATTCGGTTGTTTATGAATTAAGAAAATCGAGTTTTTACTCAATATCGTTTGTTCAAAGAGGGAGTACCTTTGGCTCAAACATTATTCGTGTTTACTTCCAGCAAATAATTTCGTAAGAGGAGGCCGCCCTGCATCACCAACCTAGACTTTAACCTCTTCTAATACAAGAGAATTAACATAAGGTTATAATACTAAGTATATTAAAGGTGAAATTAGGAAAATAATGAGAAGAAAAAATGTGTGTCTTATACAACACTTGCCATCGCTTCATATCGTAACTACCATTCAAATGCACCATTGGTTAGACCAATAAATGTGTCGACATCGCAAGTGGCCAGTTAGTTGGTCTCCCAAGATTAGTCGAGGTGCGCGTACGCTGCCCGAACACCTGAGTTATAAAAAAAATTACTAGGTCAAGCGTTGCATTCTCCTCTCTTAAACCTAATTAATTTCTTCTAAAACTAGATTAGCATTAGGTGGCTCTGTCATAGCCAGCAGCATCCTTAGAAATTGTCATCTTTGAAATGCTTCAAGGCCTAACAGCCCACAAATTCTCATGACAAGCACATTAGGATCGTGTGTGGTATCAAATGTGACGATCTCTCTCTTGAAAATTTCATGAACTCTCAAATGTTCATCCTCAAAATCGATGGCCCTATTTGGTTGTTATTGTCGAAATCACCCATGTTTGTGATTTTCTTGTTTTCTAAATTAAATTTTTTTTAGAAACATAAGAATAAATATTTTTCAAATTCCATAAGAATAAATATTTTTCAAATTCTCAAAAACTACCTCTTGCACCAATGAACCTACAAGAAATGAATTTTTGGAAGTGTTTTGCTCAAACAAAGGTTTCTAAAAATTATTCTACAGAAGTAGTTTGAAAACTACAATTATACAAACACGTACAATTCTAAACTGAGTTCCCTCCAAGTTGCATTGGTTTGACTCTTTAAAGCAACCAGAGGCCATATGCACAAGGTTATGATTTGGATGGGACTATAGAAAGAAGCAAGATTGTGTTGCAATGACTAATAATCTATTCTAATATATAAAGGGGAAGCACAAGTTTGGCGAGGACAAAATTTGAGGCTGGCTCACGATTTACATTTCCAAAATTGTCCAAAACAACATCATAATTTCACAAGGTACGACTATGTGTCCGACACTGGGATCAATTATAACGGTTATTGATGTTCGCAAAACGGGACTCCAAGTTGAAGCTGTAACAGAACTGATTCATGGTATGTTTTTTCCCATTTGAGGCGAACAGCTGTTCTTATGGGACCTTTTCGATTTGCGATCATCCCTTTTACTTCCTTTGTCTTTAGTCCTTCAATTCTATTTCTTAGGAACTAGGCCAGTTAAACGAGGACAGAAAAACAGAGTACAATGAGGTTATCAATTTGTTCAGTGAAAGAAAGCCATGGAATTGCTTATTAGAAATTCACGTACTTATCTGATTTCAAGCCATTCAATATTACCGAAGGATGTCAATTTATTTTGATTTTGTTTCTTACAGACTTACAAAAGAAGAGTCCCAGAACAGAGGAGGGAGGTTCAATTGTACATAGTTGGCATCAAAATTGGTGAAGAGGTAAGTTAACCTACCATTCAATATCACCAGACGACGTTAAGTTATTTCGCTTTTGTTTGTTACAGATTTTTACAAAAGAAGAGTCCGAGAACTGAGGAGAGAGGTTGAAGTACATAGTTGGGGTCAAAATTGCTCAAGAGGTGAGTAAACCTTGCTATTCGGTCGAGAATTTTAAATTATGAATTTTTTTCGCATTAGTTTTCGACTTGCACATGCATCGCATGTGCCCCGGCGTCTAGTGTGGATAATTGGGTATGGGAGAGGAAGAGGAGGCGGCTTTTGTTTTAAGAGGAAGTGAGGAGCGCCATGAGGAACAGGTAGATCTGAATTGGAGAACGTCCATTCGGGTGGCGAGGCATTTCCGATTGATGTTAGTAACTCCGGCGGGAGCTCTGACCACTTAGCACCGGTAGTTTTCATTTTTCTTTCTAATTATCTTTTTGCGTGGACTCATACGAGGCCGGCTGCTGATCAAAAAATAAATTAAACGAGGCCGGCTGCTAATAAAAATAAAAAGACAAGGCCGGCTTATATTTACGGGTAAATTACATTTATCTCTCCCGAGATTTTTGACAAATACAGAGGCCTCGCTTGTACTTTTTGAAATTACACTGACCTTACCTGTAGGAACTGTAGGCTAATGTTGGGTGACAGAACCTATAATAGTTCTATTATTGTGCCCCCAGAGCAAAATTTGAATTCCTATACTTGATACCCCTGTTGTTCCTCGTTTTTTCAACTACTAATTTATCACATCCCGTCCCACAAATCCAGCCACCACAACGAATGTATAAAATAAGTATCAAAATTCTGGATATGTAACACATTAAGGCATGTATACCTGCAACTACTGAATTATTTCGCCGAGCGAAAAAAAACTACTCAATTATTTCGTTAGGAAATTCCTCAGTCAAGTAAAGAAAATCCTAGAAAACCATTTTGGTAGACAAAAGTTTTGGTTACTAAAAAAATTGCATAACCAACACCAAAAGAAATTTGTACCCAATAATAAATAATGCTTAACTATTTTAGGGTATACCACACACCCCTATGTGTAACTAAGACCATAAAAGTAAGTAAATAGTGAGCCGAAAAGGTGATTCATTACATACCTGTTAGCCAAACAATGTGCGATGGTGCGACCTAAGATGTTGAGTTTTAGTCCGAACACTTTACATGAAGTATACGAAAGGGGCAACCATGAAGACAATGTACGTTTTCTGGACCATTCCATGGTCATGCTACATTTTGCACAAATATTTAAAATCCCAAATCTTGGGCCCACTTGGGATTATGCTCAGTCGTTGACTTCAGAGCCCCGGAATTAGTCGAGGTGCGCAAGCTGGTCCAGACATCCGGCTATCAAAAAAAAGAAGCAACGAAGACAATGTAAATTTTCTTGACCATCCCATGGTTATGGTACATTTTGCACAAATATTCCAAATTACAAATGGAACAAACAAAATTAAGGTTAACTGGTACAATACTCTTTTTACAAACGTATTCCTGAAAGAAGAAGCATTCATCCGGTCAACGAAGCAAAAGAAGGCCCCAAGAGGATCGGAGCTTGGGCAACAAAATACAATCAGAAGGGCAAAAGATGGAGTAAGCTTTATTGAGCTCTCTTGCACAGAATTCGCTTCTCGGTAGCGGAAATGCATTAAAGAGCTCTCAACCTTTTAACAGGTGTATTTCAGCTATGCATTATGCATTTCTTCAACAATTGCCTGCAAAAAAATATGGCAAATTAGTTATCAGTAGAGAGTAGGTGTTCTCTGTAGTAAGTTCTCTATGCAATCAATCTGTTGAACCCTTTAACAAGGTTGACCGATTCAGTATGTTACTACCATCACAGTCTGTGTGGACAGTGACGAATATCAAGGAAAGGAACAAAAAATGGAAGTCATACCAACTGTGGGTTCACCTCTAAAGATCTTAAAAAACACGAAACACGGGCTTAAGAGAGAGCAAAGCAAAAGTTGGTAGAAATAGGAGAACCACGAGTTGAGGACAAAGGGCATGATCAAACCGTCTGTTCAGATGAGTACTTTGCTTCGGGACAAGTCTCTCCAACTTGCGATTCTTGCTTGGATTAGAGAAAAGAGTGAGAAATGATGAGAAAGGTAGAATTTGATTGGTCATATACTATGTCCTAATTAATTGGAAGTGTCAGAATCAAGGCTACTTGTATGATAACTGAAAAATAATATAGTCGCAAGCGAATTCATATGATCATAAATAAATGCTGTTCAGTACAACCACTCAATACCCGAAACCAACAACAAAGGGAACTGTAGATATACGAACCTAACAACAGACAGGCATAAAGAAGTAAGTTAAGGAAATGCCTCTTCAGGCTTCTTTGACAAAACAACTCCAGTGTAGGCATCAAAATCAACTCTCCAATTCATCAACAGGATCACTTATATAACCTAGACATCTCCAGTGTAGGCATCAAAATCCTTATAGTTCATACTGAAAAGACCAAGATCTCTATAAGCGATGGTGAACTTTCAAAATAAGAGAAGAAGCTTAAACATTTCCCTCCCTACTCTAGGTAAAACCATAACATTTGAACTAGAAAGCAATATTGAAGAAGTGATTGCTGATTAGTAGCTTCTAGATTCTCTCGTAAGCACTGATGCGGTTTCCAGTTTAATGACACTCACACGCGTCAAGGATTTTAATCCAAGGCTTTCAGAATTAAGGTACAGTAGCGTCATTACTTCCATTTACTCACCACTCTATCAATAAGACTCCAAGCACACTCATAATATATGAATCCAAAATGAATCAAAAAGTTAAACTAAGCAAATGCCTAGCTCTCCATGCTTCTTTAACTAAACCTGGAATAGCAAATGTCAGCAGCTCTTTGATTACGTGCAAGATTCATTGACAAAGATTATCGTATAATGAAAATCACATGCTCAAGCTCAACTTGTATACAGAAGAATCTTTTTCAACAGCTGACAAAAACAAGTAATCAATGGCTGCAAGTACCTAAAATAATGAATCAAGAAAAGAAGCAACACAAAAATGACACTTCAACAACTAAAAAATGACGCTTACTCTTCAGGGTTTAGATGAAGAAGAGCAGGCATTATGCGAGGCAGACCGCCTGTCCGGACCCAATGCAAGCCAGCTTGGGAGAGGCCAAAATAGGTCGGCATAGCCCGGGTAGGCTACTAGTTGGCCAACTCTACGATTCCCAAACAGGTAAATCTCAGGCTCTTTACCATCCGATACCCTAAGTGCATCATAATCATCGTGATTGTTTTCATTTTTGATATTACGAGAGTCATTCAAGAAGAAAATGCAATTCCCTTTGCAATTGCCTTCGAAATCTGCAGCAGAAACAGAGAAGGAACAATCTCTACCTGCAAACAATATCTTATCGCCAAAATCCGGCACATCTACCCATCTGTGTTCTTCCTCATTCAGTTTATAGACAAGGAATCGAATCTCAAGTTTATTCAAAGTAACCATTTTCCTCCCCGAATAATACCGAGATGTATCCGATTGCTCTCTCCAACTCCTACTCAGTAACCAGAGTTCCCCACATGACTCCAAAAAATACCTCTTGTTACCCACAGGCGAATCCAAGGGAAATGAATATTCAGTAATGTTCAAGGAAGAATCAATTACAAGAAAATCTCCCCCAAGACTCCTCAAAGCATAGATTTTCCCTTTGAAGTTAATGAGGTCACTGTAGACCTTACCTTGGCATTCAACAAACTGTGTCCACCTTTCATCCCCCAGTCTCATAGCACTTAACTGGCCTCCGCTGTGTATCACCACCACCATAATATCGTTTGAGTCTGATAGTGAGAGAAGAACTGCTTTCTGAATCCTATTGTGTTGACCGAAGAAGACTGGATTAAAGTTGTCTGGGAGATCAACTTCGTACTCTATACCTAAACTCCAAGACCGACAGACTTCGGAGATGCGAAACTTGGACAAATCCAGCATTCTCGGAAAATTTTCAGGTAGGGGTGTGATGATATCAGTTGATAGGGGATTGAGAAGTTGCATTCTAATACCTTGGAGTTGGGGAAGATTACTCTCTGAGACTTTGATAAGCCATGATTTGGGCGGAGAATTGGAGGGGTTGTGGAGTGGTTGGAGGCGGTAGACGGTGACTCGGGTGAGGGCGTAGTGGGCTGGTGGTTGTGGGAAGTTAACGTGGATAATTGGGTAAGGGAGAGGAAGAGGAGGCGGCTTTTGTTTGAGAGGAAGTGAGGAGCGCCATGAGGAACATGTGGATCTGAATTGGAGGACGTCGATTCGGGTGGTGAGGCTTTTTCCGATCGATGTTAGTAACTCCGGCGGAAGGTTCGACCACCTGCCGCCTGTAGTTACCATTTTACTTTTCATCTGTTTTCCCGCGGGAGAGTATCTTCTTGCATGGACCCAAATGAGGCCGGCTGCTGGTCACCAAATAAATTAAATAGACGAGGCCGGCTGCTGATAAAAATAAAAAACGAGGCCGGCTTATATTTATGGGTAAATTATATTAATCTCTCCCGAGGTTTCTGACAAATACAGAGACCTCGCTTGTCGTTTTTCAAATTACTCAGACCTTACCTGTCGGAGTTGTAGGCTAATGTTGGGTAACAGAACCTATAGTAAGTTCTATTTTTCTGCCCCAGAGCAAAATTTAAACTCCTAGACTTGACAACCCCGTTGTTCCTCGTTTTTTCAACTACCATTTTATCACATCCCATCCTACAAATCCAGCCACCACAACGAATGGATAAAATAAGTTTCCAAATTCTGGATATGTAACACACGGAAGCATGTATACCTGCAGCTACGGAATTATTTCGCCGAGCAAAAAAAAACTACTGAATTATTTCCTTTGGAAATTCCTCAGCCAAAGAAGGAAAATCCTATCGCACACCCCTAAAATCATTTTGGTAGACAAAATTTTTTGGTTACTAAAAAAATTGCGTAACCAACACCAAAAGAAATTTGTACCCAATAATAAAGAATGCTTAACTATTTTAGGGTATACCACACACCCCTATGTGTAACTAAGACCATAAAAGTACATAAATAGTGAGCCAAAGAGGCTCAAAAGCTCGTGTTCGGGCTTATATTAACTTTGTAGGTGATTCATTACATACCTGTTAGCCCAACTTGTAAGCAAAAGTCATTAGTTTGTAATTTCCCATTAGTTGTAATTCTATTTTAGTGCATAACTAGTTAGATAGTTAGCTGGCACTTGATAGCAGGCGTTTTGTTTTGCCAGCTGGCAAGTGAAATGACATTTTGTTCATTTGGTTTTCATTTGTATTGGAATTTGAGTTGTATTCTGAAAATTCAGTGGTAATTGTATATAGCCCATCAGAGGAGCTTCGTTTGTACGCAACTTGATCATAATGAAATCTGAGATCACCATTGTTAGGGTTTCATCTCTATCTTCTCTCAACTTTTCTATCTGTTATTAAAAAATCCATATGGTATCAGAGCGCCATGACCAACGTCTGAAGATCCTGGTTACGAAATCATCTTGTTCTTGAGTCGATTCTCCAGTAAACGGTTGGGTTCTTGATTTTCGTCATGACAGAGATTACTTTACCGACTGCATTAACGTTTCTCGTCTCCAACTTTACTAACTATGTGTGACGGTGCGACCTAAGATGTTAAGTTTTAGCCACACACTTTACATGAAGTATACGAAAAGGGCAACAACGAAGACAATGTATGTTTTCTGGACCATCCCATGGTTATCGTACATTTTGCACAAATATTCAAAATTTCAAATCTTGGGGCCACTAGGGATTATGCTTGATCGTTGCCTTCAGAGCCCTAGAATTAGTCGAGGTGCGCAAGCAGACACGGACATCCTGCTATTCAAAAAAAAAAAGAAAAAATACAACGAAGTCAATGTAAGTTTTATGGACCATCCCATAGTTATGGTACATTTTGCACAAATATTCCAAATTACAAATGGAACAAACTAATTTAAGGTTAACTGGTACAATACTCTGGTCTACCAAGGCGTCGTCATCAGTTGTAACGGCTTCCCCCCTGGTGTGGTGGAATTGTGATTGATGACATGGGTTTTGGCAAATTTCGTGTATGCGACTGAATTTGTAAAGAGCTTAAACTACAATTGTTAAATATTGATTATGAAGCAATAAACTAGAAGGTGATATGGGCTGATAATAGTAACATAAGGCGAAATTGTGCACTAGTTGTAGTCAGGGACGGAGCCAGGATTTTATCTTTGTGGTGGCGAAAATATGTACTTAAAAAATAAAAAGACAAATTGCATTATAAGGATGAAAGATGAAAAAAAATCTAGTAGTGGCAAGTATATATAATTCTAGGATAAAAATTTCTTTTCTCTATAATAATTGCAGTTTTTTAAAACCTTGTGGTGGCGGCCGCCACCACTTGTCCCCTGACTCCAACCTCCAACCTTGATTGTAGTTCTCCAACATTCAAGTGTTTAACTATTCGATTTGATTTACCTTTAGCTTGGTTCTACTTTTCCTTTCAGTTGGTCTATATTTCAGCTGCCAATAAAACCTATCATTATGGAATTTCCAGAACGAATGGATCCATGCCTACAGGTTTGAACATAGTAAAGTAATAATTAGTAATCAAAGTTATAAAAAAACAAATCAATGATCTTGGTCTATTCAAATTAATAACATTGAAATTAAATAAATTCAAAGGACAATAAATAATTAAAATACCTCCAATAGTGTCGTGTAGCCACACAACTGCCTCACACCCCTCCTGCTCGATGTACCAAGCTGCCTATACAAGTACGCTAGGCTTCCAGTACCTCATGCGTAAGTACCAACTCGGTCTAAGTCTGACAAAAGAGATAGGAGAGACACGTCAACCTTCGCCTTAGACTTGTCAATGAAAATGGTGCACCCAAGCACGAAAAGCAAGTAAGCCCGTACACAATACCCAACCCTCTCCTCATTGTCCGTCATCCTCACCGTCGGTGCGCTCTTTTGTTTTGTTTTATTCATGTAATAATTATAAAATCATCCTTACTTTCTAATTAAACTCTTCACTCATGAAAGAGTAATCTCATAGTCATATGTGTCATGCCGGCTGCACAGCACACACCCCAAATCCGTCATATGTAATGTAAACAATAATAAAAAAGAACGCATGTGGATCAAAAGGGTGAGCAACAATCATTTGCCAAATTGAGTAAATGAAAGCTTTCCAAACTGATTTTGGCGATTGACTGAAATCTTCAAATCAATTTTGTACTCCTAAGGCTCTGTTTGGAACTTGAAGATGGGAAGAGAAAGGAAGAGAAAATAATGAGGAGGAAAATTAGAGGGAAAATTAAGAAGAAATTGGAGAGAAAATAGTATTTGTTTTTCAAACTTTCCCTTTTATTTCTCTAGGAACCAAGGAAGGGGAAGAAATTTTTCAATTTTTTTTATTCTTTTCCTTTTCTATCCTCAAGTTCCAAACAGAACCTAAATGTTTAAAGTTGCCCGTAGATTAATTGCAACTTACGTCATCCATTACCTATAATATTCCACTCAGAAGTGCAAGTATATATAGAAATTAATTTCACCGGGAGGGTCAATTGTTGTGGGCCTACTCGAGTCTTGATCTTTCGGTTCATCGAAGTTGGTTCCAGTGTTGAGCCCACGAGGAAATTTTTTGGAGTACCAGGTGGGTACTAGATGGCCGAACCTATGTGTACTAGACTCGGTTTTGGACATACGTCGAGAATACGGCCTCATCTGGCCCCTAAATTTGGATTAATTTTTTGGACTCCCAGCTATTTTATACCCTTATATATAGGTATACATCCAAACTTGATTAAGAGAGCTTAATTACTACTTTTCATGCGAAAAATATGAGAAGGGTGATGTTTAAGTATATATTTCGGATTAACGTATATAATGATTATAGAGCTTTGAGTTATTATTGTTTTTAATTTTTGTAGTCTTTTTTTTTATTATACAATGGGTCTCAAAAATAAAATTTGCATCCGGCCTTAAAATACTCAGAGCCGGTACTGCGTGGTACCCGAATACTGCATTCAGGCGTTCAAAAGTAGATTGGACGGTTAAGATCGAAATCCTCTCTCTCCCCTTTCTCTCTCCTGTTTCTTTCCCCAAATCTGGACCGTTCACAACCGAAATGGACGACCGAATGTGCGCTCGCGGATACCTTGCTCGGCACTGAAAACTCGTTCCCTCATGAGAACCGGTCACCGTCTATTTTGGGATTAGAGAGAAGTTATTTTGGTATCCAACTCTTATATAACCATACACACTTAAACAAACACGATACATTCGACTCACATTTACGTTGAACCCAATCTGAATGTGAGTGTGTGAAGATATGTATATAAGTGTACATGTGTACTGAGACATTTCACACTTAAACAAACTCAATACATTAATAATATACTCACATTTACCTTGAACCCCCTCTGAATGCGAGTGTGTAAAAATATTTGGGTAAGTGTACCTGTGTAATGACTGTAGACATTTCATTGATGGAAGCCGAAATCAACATTTGTGCCTTTTTTCTCTCACTTAAATAAGTGGACTGGCTCCCATATCGGGAGTTTGGGTCATGTATGTGTATTTAAAGGGTCACCTCTCCTTAGTTAGCAATTGTCTTGGTTAGTGCGTGTAGAATTACCTTCTTGCCTTCATCTCAAAAAAAAGTTAAGCGAACTCTTTGGGTTAATGACGTGCATTAAATTTTCATATACCATGCTTCCTCGTACGTTCTCTCTTCTTCCAATGTTGCTCACCGCCCCCTTCCAAAAATGGAAGCTGTGTAGTATTACTTCGTCTTCCCCAACACGCATTTTGTGGCGGTGACCTAAATATTGAGTAGTACTATTTAATTGCACTAAGGATATAAAAACATAAATTATTTTTTTGAATCTTTTTATTTTAAAAAGTTCTCACTATTGTGATATTTTTTTCTATCAAAGTATCCTGGCCTATTATCTCAAAAACAACAATGCAACAAACATAGCTGCCAAATAATGATGCACGTGGGACCTAGACACATCTTTGTCTGGCTAGCTAGGTCTTAATATATACAAGGGGCGACAGGTGATTTCCCATATCTGTTGACAAGACTAATCGCAGGGGAAGAAGAAGATTTCACAAGCAACCAAACGTGTGTGGGAATGATATAGAGGGGTAAATACGTCATTGACCGCTTTCCATCCATTCCGATCCGTTAGTGAACAAACGCCAGTAAGGGAGGACAGTGTAATTTCCGAAACGTGAGGGGGGAATCTGCAGTAGTTAGAAACCTTAGGGGAGGTCAGTGCAATTTGTCCATTTTTTAATGTTTAAACTTAGATCAATTGCACCTTCCGTCATCCATTACCTATAATATTCCACTCAGAAGTGCAAGTATAGAAGTACAATGATTTTAATTTCCTATTTACCAAAAAACAAATAAAAAATAGAAGTATGATTTCAACGGGTCAATTGTTGTGGGCATAATCTTGATGGTTCCAGTGCTGAGCTAGCTTGCTAGGTCTTATGATTTACAATGATTTTTTTTTTTTTTTTTGGGTTTAAATATTAGGAATTCACTGGAGTAAGACGAGGAGATCCATTGCATTATGGTTCACTTAACTATTGAAAGAACGTCAAGTCCCATTTTAATCGATCGTTAAACTATTTAGATTCTGCTAATTAACTACTTGTTTCCACGTCAATGATGATTAACCTTAAAACACATGTTACCTTTTTCTTGTATATGGCAGATGTTTTTTTTGTTTTATTTTTTTAGGCAAAGAAATTTTATTAATTCCTGAAATAAATACAAATATTAAAAGGAATAAGGGCAAACAAAGCTACCCGAGAACTAAGGAAGATGTTAGCAAGAAGACCTAGAACAATCGCAACCCCTACACAAAAGCACCCTAAAGGACCACGCATCTAGAACCGTATTCCAAAGAAACAAAGCACCCAACATACAAACACCTGGCCAAAAAGGCAGAACACTCAACAAACGAACCAACCAAACACAAAACGACGACAGCCGGAAACGCCCCAAAAAGCTCCCACAAAAAACCCAACAACTCCTCAGACAGGGAGGCACCTACATCCCCAAAACATCAAGAGCTTCAATCTCCTTTTCAAAACCTTCCTCCAATTCATCTAGAGCTTCAATCTTCATTTCAGGCATTTCATAACAGTAAGTATTTGTTTTGGTACTGAAGTGGTTGGTTTACTTTAGCGTCGTCACTACTCCGAACACAAAAATCCTAGTTCCGGCCACTGCACTGGCCACCAGATTAGCCTATCAATTTCCTCTCACATGTTGGAAAAAAGAAGTCAAATCAATTCCACATTGTCATCTTCTTTTTTTCTCTCTTAGTCGTTACTTTTTCTCCCTATAAATACGCACATAAAACCTCTCCACAATAACAAGTAAACCACACACTACTTTCTCTCCAGCCATGACAACAAACGCCAGAGAATCCTGCGTTTACGAGGTGAACTATGCCACCCCGAGGAGTTTCGCCACCACGTTGAAATCCGACCTCAAGGAGATCTTATTCCCCGACGATCCATTTCACGAATTCCGAAACGAGCCGCCCTCGAAAAGAGCGAAGAAAGCCATCCAATACTTCGTCCCAATCTTCGAGTGGTTGCCCAAATACAGTCTGAGTTTGTTCAAGTACGATCTCCTCGCCGGGATTACTATCGCCAGCCTCGCGATACCACAGGGGATCAGCTATGCCAAGCTTGCCAACCTCCCTCCGCTCATCGGTCTATGTAAGTATTAAGTACGGAAAAACAAATTTACAAGCGAAACTTTTTTCATGTACGTAGAAGATTCATTCATAATGATGTGACAGAAGCATATTTATAGAATTTTTAAGGTTTAATGGCCGAGGGTGAATTTTCCAAATGATAAAATCTGCTAAAATCAATATTTGCTAGCGGTTGATTAGGACTAAAACTGATTTTTTTTTGGTGGGCAGACTCGAGCTTTGTTCCTCCACTCGTATACGCGGTATTCGGGAGCTCAAAGCATCTAGCTGTTGGCACAGTCGCGGCGTGTTCTTTGCTTATCGGTTCGATAATTGGGGAAAAAGTATCAGCAGTTGATGATCCCGAATTGTACATTCACCTGGTTTTCACTGCTACTTTCTTCACTGGAATCCTCCAGGCTGCTATGGGTTTCCTAAGGTAACAGAGATAGGGTCTAAATTATTAAAAACAATATTATTAATTCTTTTTTTAAGTTTGTTTACGAGAAATATAAAATTTTGGGGGATGTTACATTGTCACCCCACACAATAGTGGACAAGATATCTTATCTTTTTATGTTTTAGCAAAAAAAAGAAAAACATAAGCACTCGGGGTTTTTTTGAAAGGCAAAATTTTTTATTAATCTCTGAACGAGTACAAAGATTAAAAGGGAAGAAGGGAAAGTTGCGTCGACCAACAACAACCGGAAGAAGGAACTTCAACCGCTAGATGCAATAGACCAATCAGACCCCAACGGTTGGCAAGGAGCCAATCGAGAAAAGACACTGGGACAAAGCCCACCTAAAAGGCCGAAGCCCAACACCTAAAGGGCCTAAAACCCCAAAGAAAACAAAACAAACTGCCACACCACTAAAGACTTTGAAATTGCCTGAGTGGTTAGGACAAGTATCTGACTTTGGGATTAATCTCCTTGACTTTGGGATTAATCTCCTTGGTCAGGAGTTCGATTCCTTGTAGGGTGAGTACCTGTGCTAAGTGGGGGGCCGTGACTGGTGTGGGGTTGCGTCAGTCCCTTTTGAGGTTTGGGTTGTGCAGTGGGTCCAATTAGTGACATGCTATAAGACTGTTCCTCAGTTATCAAAAAAAAAAAATGAAAAACCTTGTGATCGAAACTAAAGACTTTGAAATGAAATTTCCTCGTCGGTTTCAGGTTCGAAATTTCCTCGATGATACAAATTCTTTTGGAGTCAGGGATGGGTGTCATTGACTTGGGATAAATGTCTTCATAATTAGTTAATCGATGTGTGCAGAAGTTATATAGTTTTGACACTCTTGGAAAATATTAAAAAAGAAAACAACTTACTTTTCACAAATTAGCACAAGTGGCTTCCACTTTACAAAAGAAATTAAAGAAAACAGTTGTTTTTTCGAAATTAAAAAAGCTAAAGTAAAAAGGAAAAATCATACTGTGGTAGTCATGGTCCTACAAATTGTCAAAATTCATTGATATTGTTGGTAAATAATTAATTGTATGCATGTATGTGCAGACTAGGAATACTGGTGGATTTTCTGTCACATTCCACAATCACCGGCTTCATGGGAGGGACGGCTACGCTTATCTGCCTGCAACAGCTCAAGGGCGTGTTTGGATTGAAGCATTTTACAACCAAAACTGACTTGGTTTCAGTTTTGCGCTCTATTATCACCCATCGACATGAGGTTGTTGCACAAAACTCTCTCTCATTATTATCATCGTTGGTCATCCTCGTCCTTTTCTCTTTTTCCTTTTTTTCGACGGTCAAAGATGTTCGAGTCAGTTTATACAACAATTCCTTCCTCGTGTGGTCAAAGTGTACAATGTACATGCATCCATACAAGACTACGAGAATATTTCACAACATATTACGTTTTTTATTGCGTGAATTCTTATCAATTATGTCAAAAAACAAATCCATCAACTGACCAAACTAACCCAAACTGACTAACTATTTTGTCTTTGACACCAAGAAGAATACTCTTCTTATTCGGTAGTTTATTACAGCCTTGTTATCTACCTTCAATTTGCTTGTGTCTTATGAAAAGTTTTTATATTTCAGTGGCGATGGGAGAGTGCGGTTGTGGGCATAATTTTCCTGGCATTCCTCCAATTCACTAGATATGTGGTGAGTTTTCTGTTGATTTATAAGTATATATATTTATACAAATGTGTGAATTTACCAGTTTGTATGCATTAAAAATTAAATGAAATTATTGATAATTTGCAGAAGAAGAAGAAACCAAAGCTGTTTTGGGTATCAGCTATAGCTCCAATGGTGGTTGTGATCACTGGTTGTCTCTTTGCTTATTTTGCTCATGCAGAGAAACATGGCATTCAAATTGTTAGTTTTCTCTTCCTTTTTCTACTTTGGCTTTTTTATATCTTGATGGTGATTTATATGAACTCTCCTCAGTGAAAAGACAAAAATACCCTACAAGACTGTAAAAATCTACTCCCTCCGTCCATTTTTAAGTGTGTTGCCTCGTAATTCCAACTTATTTTCTCTTACATCAACTTTTACATCTACTTTTCACTACTTACCCTTATCAATATAATAATATCCACTAATTTTTCAAAAAGGAATCTACTTTTAAGGGCAAAATAGGAAATGTACACACTAACTTTTCAAAACACACACTTATTAAGGGACAGCCCAAAATGAAAATGTCTACACTATAAAAGGGACGGAGAGAGTACCATTATTTGGTCATAATTAGTTCCCCTTATGTTGAGGTTTACCTAGAAACAGAATTTTCTTTCATTTCTTCTCTCTTTTTTTTGAAAAAGGACTCCAGAGCTTTCTTTTGTTTTCTACTTTGGCTTATATATATCTGGATGGTCGATTACGATATCAAGCACAATAAAAGCCCACTAGTGTGTCCAGAATTCCCCCACTAGTGGACAGTGGAATTGGTTTTCCAGGATTAGTCGAGGTGCACGATAACTGACCCGAACACCTGGTTATAAATAATAACAAAAAAAAGTGTCCAGAATTTCGTAATCATTGCTATCTTAACTGTTTTGAGGGGGCTTTTGTTTGCAGGTGGGAGACTTGAAGAAAGGGATAAATCCTCTCTCCATTCACCATTTGAACTTTGACCCCAAGTACATATCAGCCCCTATAAAAGCTGGGATCATTACTGCCATGGTGGCTCTTGCTGTAAGAACTTACAACTATATATGTATGCATACCAAATGAATCTTTTTCGCAAATCTATGTTAGATTTTAAGTAGGGTCGGAGATGCTCTTAGGCTGTGTTTGGAGCTAGAATTGTGCAAAATGAAGAAAACAATACAAGAAAAAAAGTGGCATGATTTCGAATTCCATTCTCCTAAAATTTATTTTCCTTCTAGAAAGCGAAGATCCAAACACAATCTTTATGCCTTCGCTACTTTAGTTTCCCAAGTCAATTTAGTAGTCTTAAAGCTATGGAGAAGTTTCTATACACAAATGTGTCTGGAATCGTTCTGTGTACATAGGTTTTATAAAGGCTCACGTGCATCGAATGACTATGGATACATCTATGTCCAAATCTGTACGTTGTATTGCTTTAAGTATAGTGCATGTCAAAAATGTTATTGGACTCAAACTATAGTGCCATGTTTTGTTTTGCATTTTTTTTTTTTCCTGAAAATTCTAGTATTGCAGGAAGGAATAGCCATTGGAAGGAGTTTTGCCATACTAAAAAATGAACAAGTTGATGGAAACAAGGAAATGATCGCTTTCGGATTTATGAATATTGTGGGATCTTGCACTTCATGCTACTTGACAACAGGTGATCTATTCAATGTACTTTTAACTTGTCTGCTAACTTTGATCGTAATCTTCAAATTAATCTCTTCTATCGATTGACAAAAAAAAAAAAATTGATCCTGCTAACTAATTTTTGACACCTCTAATTTGCAAGGCCGTTTTCGAAGACCGCAGTTAACTTCAACGCCGGGTGCAAAACCGCGATGGCGAATGTGGTGATGGCCGCGTGCATGTTGTTGACGCTCCTGTTCTTGGCTCCCCTGTTCAGTTACACTCCCCTGGTGGCTCTTTCGGCGATTATAATGTCGGCAATGCTTGGTCTGATTGAGTATGAGAAGGCTTATCAACTTTTTAAGACCGACAAATATGATTTCTTGATTTGTATGGCGGCGTTCTTTGGTGTTGCCTTTATTAGGATGGACGTCGGCCTCATGCTGTCGGTAAGGACTTTTTTTTATTCCCAAATCATATCAAATTTTGTTTTTAATTTTTGCAACTTTTGGTCAATATTTGTTTGCTGATTCATTCCAACGAGAGAAAATTGCAAATACTTAGCCAATAACCCGATCCGATTCAAATAAAATCTAAAAGCAATTTTCTTTTTCTTTTTTTGAACCGCCCTAATAGCCATTTTGAAAATGCAACCTTTCTTTCGTTTCAGGTAGGACTTGCAATACTCAGAGCGCTTCTATATGTGGCTAGGCCAGCTACTTGCAAGCTCGGAAGCATACCGAACTCATCATTGTATCACGATATAGAGCAGTATCCGGAGGCAACTGGAATCCCTGGGATTCTCGTTTTGCAACTCGGTTCCCCTATATACTTTCCAAACTGCGGTTACATTCGAGAAAGGTAATTAATTAAATTTTGGTTTTATTGATTAATTTTTCGCAGTTTTTGATATTGGAAATTGCTGATTTTATAAGGTATCTTATGGTTTTTTTTGTGCAACTTTAATTTGTGTAGGATTTTAAGATGGGTTAGAGATGAACAAGCAAGTAGAGATGCCGATCAAGGGAGTCATATTGAGCATATTTTCCTAGAATTGGGAGGTAAGAATGAGAATCCACTCAGTAAAATTTGCAATACAGAACTGAATATGTTGCTACTAATTAAATTAGCACTAGTAGAACATGATTTGCCTTGTTAAAAAAATTTCACATGCCAAACTAAAATGGTAAAAAAGTTCCAAAGTGGTGGGCATTGGCCCCACCCAATCCCTACATGGCTCCGCCGTAGAAATTGATATCTCATAAATTATTTTAGACGCTTATGTTTAGCAAAATGTTACAAACCCATCAATTTTTTTCAAAATATTGTGTTGAATGAGGGCTAGGCTCCGCCCGCATCGCATTTTGGATACCTTATTTTCCAAGATCTTTACGATATGTGACATTAACATAATGGATGTTGCTAATAGAACATAAAATGTTGTGTTTCTAGGAGTTACTTGCATTGACATCACGGGCGTTGAAACCCTAATCGAGATCGTAAAAGCCCTGGAAGCCAAAGGGATTAAGGTAGGCTACAATGTCCAGTATATACTAGTCATTTCCCAAGTATCATAAGTTCAAGGTATTCTAACCTAATCCATTCGTCTCATTTTGATAGTTCAGTTCGGTCTCCAATGCAATTTTTAAATTATTAATATCTTTCAATCTATAATATTTTTAAAAAATTAGTATAATAGAACTATTTGAGATCTATATTGTACATAAAATTTATTATAGAATGAAAGATATTAACAATTTAAAATTTGTACTGGAGACCGAACTGAACTATTAAAATGGGACGGATGGAGTAATTATGAGGGAGAAAAAAAATTCTAACCTACTATGATTTACTCTTGTAGGTGGCACTAGTTAACCCCAGGCTTGAGGTCATGGAGAAGTTGATTGTAACGAAATTCATGGACACTATTGGGAAACAAAATGTGTTCTTATCAATAGACGATGCGATCGAGGCATCCAGATTTAACCTCGAAAGATCAAAGCAGTTTCAAGATGGGCAAGGCCATAATTACGCAGGTGGTGATAGTTCAAGCAAAGTTTGGGATTGTAATTTGTGATAACCCGAATTTTCATAAAGAAAATATTAAATTATTTCAAAAAAATTCTTCTTGAAATTCGGTTGACACGGTTATATAGTGAACGGTGATTTTTTGGTATTTCTCTGAGTTCCAGACAACACCACCGGCCCGATCGGTTCTGTTGAAAAGTCAAATTGATTAGTATTGAGTCAGATAAGTTTCAAAGGGCAAGTGGAGAGAAGAAAAATGTGGAGAACTATTCATCATCAGGCTTGAAGACTTTTTGAGCTTCCGTAATATGTTTTGTGATTTGATCAATAAATGTGAGATTATCATATCTTTGATTTCTTCTCTTGTTTGGCCTATATATAGGTTGTAATTTTTTTTTTTTGAGGAAGAGGAAGAAATTCATTAATTCAAACACCAAGTACACAGATCTAACTAAAGCCTAAAATCTACCAAAAAAACAACCCTAAAACTACCAAGAACAGAACAAACAAACAAAATAAAACAGAAAAATCGTCGGAGCCATTGCCGCCGCTGTTACGTCGCCGCCGCCGCCGCCGCTGTCGGAGGCGTAGGTTGTAATTTGTATTGTAAAAATATGGGAGTTGAGTGAGAGTAAAAGACGAGACCTGTTTGTACAAGGTTCCACACCGTCGGTGGAGTTATATGTTGACATGGGACGTGTATCATTTACGGAGTATTTGTTGCATGTGCTGTGCCCTGTGGTGACAGAATTTGGTTGTGGATTTGTATCATTTAGGAGATTAATTCTTTTGTGGAAACTAGGGGTTTTCCACCATCATTATTTTGGGTCCCCCGATGCGTTAATTGGCGTTGAACCGTTAATCTTGTCTAGCCCGCAAACTAGTATTCTCATTCAAAAAATTAGTATTACTAGACATCGATAGATATATCAAAATTTAAATTTTGGTTTATAAAACGGATGGTCATGGATAGTTTAACTTGACAGGATTAGACTATCCATTTTATAAACTAAAGTTCAACTTTGGATACATCTATCAATATCCAATCAAGCTGATTTTTTGTGCAAATATACTACACGATCCTACAAGATGAATGGTTCGGATTGTAACAATAAATGCACGGTAGAGTTCACAATGGGCGGCGGTGAAATAAAAGCTATACTAAAAAATGAGGCTTGCTACCAACACCATATTTAGCAAGCTGAAGCCAATTTACAATGACAAAGAAAGATAACTAGAATCACCATTCAAGATCAGGCCTGGACTCCCAAAACGAAGTGCATGCCAACACCACCATATTTAGCAAGCTTTATTTGATCTATCCTATTAATTCATGATATGTTGAATGACGAAGTCTACTTCTATCTTATTTAGGGGATCAGGATTGCCTTTTTTTTTTCCGAGGTTTCTCTGAATTTGAAAATTACACAGATTTCCATACCAAGGCTCAATCTAATTAAGTCCGTAGCGTCTACCAATTTCGCCATATCCCCTTTGTTATGTGGGGTAATGATTGATATATATATGATAAGATTCTCATAAGGACCCCTTATGGTAAAATACCATGCGGACCAAGAGTTTTTTCGACTTTTCGGATCAAATTTCGACGATCCGAACCGCTCAATGTTTTTAAAACTTGTTTTTAAGGGGCCCCTTAAGAAATCTCCAAAAACAAATACCCGGAAGGGCTTGATCCAATTAGTTTTCAATAAAAAAGCTATATAAGCGGTTCGGATCGTCAAAATTTGATCCAGAAGTGGGAGGTTCGCATGGTAACTTCAATAAGGGGTCCTTATTGGAAGTTTTTGTCGTATATATATATATATATGAAGAGGATCTTATAAGGGCTTCCTTACATAGAGGATCTTATAAGGGCTCCCTTACATAGCTTATGTAAGGGATTTTTTGTTCGAGATTGAATTTAGACAATCCGAACCGTTAGATGCGTTTAGAATGTGTTTTTAAGGTCCAACGCGAGAATTTGAAAAAAAAATACCCAAAAGGGCTTGATCCGAGCAGTTTTTCATGAAATATATATCCTACGATTTGTATGAAAACTGCTCGGATCAAGCCCTTCCGGGTATTTTTTTTTATGAATCCTCGCGTTGGACCTTAAAAACATGTTTTAAATACATCTAACGGTTCGGATTGTCTCGGATCGTCGAAATTCAATCTCGAACGAAAAGTCCCTTACATAAGCTATGTAAGGGAGCCCTTATAAGATCTTCTTCCTATATATATATTTATATTCTTTGCTTAGAAATAGTGTTGAGATGGTTTCACGTCATGTCAAACTCGACAAGGTTGTTACTTCGGTTGACTCTAAGTGATAGGCGCGTGAAATTCATGAATTTAAGCGCCTAAGTAGGAAGGAATGAGCGCGTTAGACGTGCGGTTAATCCTCATTTTCCATTTAATTCGTGCACGTGGTTAGATTGTGTGTTTGTGCTTAAATTGCAGGGATTTGAGGTGTGTTGGCGCTAATCGGAGGTGTTGGAAGGCCATGCACGGGGATGAATGAGGAGAAAGGCTGTGGAGACTAAGTGTTGGAGTTGATTTGGCGTGGAAAAGTCCGTAACCCATTGGGAGCGCTACCTTATTTCTCTGGAGCGCTCGAATTGGGCACAAAAAGGTCCCAAAAATGAACAGAAGGTTTTGGAGCGCTACACCAAAAGTGGTGTAGCGCTACCTAAGGACATATGGTCAGCGGTCAACGATATGCGCAGCGGTCAACGCACGGCTTAAGCAAAGCGGTAGCGCTACCTACATTTACCTGTAGCGCTACCGAGCGGCTATCATGGCTCAATGAACGGCGTCGTTCGGTCTTTCCGGGGAGAATAGTTTCGGATTTTCTTTTGGTTTTATGAGGATTGCAAGATTAGTATAAATATTTTGGTTAAAACCCAGATTAGGGTTCCACGAATTTTCCTTAGGTTTTGTGTTTCAAAGTTTTCGGGACAGTTCTTCATTCAGCATTCTACATTCTAGTTTGTTCCAGATTTTCAGAATTTCCGCTTGTGGA